>CM064525.1:54339739-54584640 GCA_032716605.1 Paralithodes platypus
TTCAAAAAAGCAGCAAATCCCTACCAGTAACTATCGTCCAATTAGCTTAAACCCCAGTTGTATGTAAAATGCTAGAAACGGTAAAAGAGACAGACTCGTAAATCACTTAGAGGAAAATAACATACTTAAAGATACGCAACACGGCTTTCGTAAAAAAACGTTCCTGTTTAACAAACCTCTTAGACTTCTTCCACGATATCCTCAACCTCTACGATGAGAGTAAAGCTGTAGATATTATATACCTTGATTTTCAAAAGGCCTTTGACAAAGTTCCCCACAAACGTTTACTGCTAAAACTAAAAGCGCATGGAATACAAGACGGTGTGTTGAAATGGATAGAAAATTGGCTCAGCGACAGAAAGCAAAGAGTAGTCATAAACGGTAAGGCATCTAAATGGACCAATGTAAGTAGGGGGGTACCCCAGGGATCGGTACTAGGACCAATTCTCTTTCTAATTTACATCAACGACATAGATGAGGGTCTCACCTGTACAATCTCAAAATTTGTCGACGATACAAAAAATTGCAAATAGCGTACTCTCAAAAGAACAAGTTGACGATATGCAACACAATCTAGATAAATTGTCATGTTGGGCCCAAATTTGGCAAATGAGTTTTCAATGCGGATAAATGTAAAGTACTACATATCGGATACCTAAATGAGAAAAGCAAACTATTCGATGAATGGCACTCAGCTTAAGAATGTAAACAGAGAAACCGATCTGGGAGTAACAATATCGAGTAACCTAAAACCGAGTCAACAATGTTCAGAAGTTGTTAAGAAGGCAAACAAAATAATTGGCTTTATAGGCAGGTCATTTGAGCATAAATCCAAAGAAGTTATCCTAACCCTTTACATTTCTTTAGTCCGCCCCTAGCACGAATACTGCGTTCAATCCTGGTGCCCTTATTACCAAAAAGATATAAACAAGCTAGAACGAGTTCAACGTAGAGTTACCAAAATGATACCTAGCCTAAAGAACAAATCATACGAAGAGTGTCTTAGAGAATTAAATCTATTTCCTTTAACCCAGCGCAGATTAAGATGTGACTTAATTCAAGTGTTCAAAATCATCAAAGGCATCGACAATATGAACTGTAGTAAGTACTTCACTATCGACCAATCTAATTACACGCGGGGAAATCAGTTGCAAAATTATTGGTAAATCTTTTAACTCACGAATCTAAGAATTTCTTCTTCAATCGAGTTGTCAACTTGTGGAATGGGCTTCCCCGAAACGTTATAGACTGCATCACCGTTGATTCATTTAAACTAAGCCTAGACAAATATCTCGCATCAAACCCGCGACTGACTGCGTTTGTAAATGAATAACTTTATTTTATCCCCCCCCTCAGTTACTAACCCATCTGTCCCCTACTAACTTCCTAATCCTGCCACGGACATTAGTTCCAGGGCAGTAATTCCCTTTCCAATGTTCCCTTACCCACTCTAAACCACTGTTTGGACACTTGATCCTCAGTGTTTTGGAGGACAAGCAACCTAGAAGGGTCACTAGATCTGTTGTTGCTTGATTTCCTTTGTACTCCTTTGTACTCCTTTGATATTTTGTCCCACCATTGACGTTGGCAACTCCCGAATCTCACATCAACAATGGCGGGGTTGTTGTTGAGAGTTTTGCTTGTGTACCTCCTCATAATGACGACAATTACACGATGACTGGCGCCTTTACAGTAGCCTCTACTTATGTCTATTTAACTATGTCATGTCTGCAGAGTCTCTGGATAATGTTCAATTGCTTATTAATAGCGTTATTAGTACAAGGTAGGGATTATTACGAATTAATGAGGACCAAGGACAAGGATAGTCAATATAATGTCTTTGTGGGGACCCTCCCCTCCCATTGTCATTTGTGATCGTGCTGCCATCTCTCGAACGCGCGGCTCACTATTTACAGATTTGTGGCGTCTTCTTTAGTGTCTAGGTTATATGTAGTCTATGGCTAGGCCGGAGTTTCTAGGTAAGGAGACTCGGCAATGAGGCGTGTTGTGTTGTTGGTGGACGTGCACAGAATGGTGAAAACATTTAATTATATTGGGTGGTTTGAAGTTTCAGAATGGTCTCATATAGCTGAGAAAGAAGGTTTGAACCAAGGTTTGGAGAAGGGAACTCCAGTTCTATAAGACTCACTCTTATGGTCAACGTTTCTAGCGGTGAGATGGTGTTTCGTTTGACCGATATAAGTGAATTTTCATCCACTATATTTGAAATGATACACCACTGAGGATCTTAGAGAATCGGGGATTCATTCCTTGAATGTGAAACAGTTAACTAATGAGGTATGCTATTTTAATGCAACTCTCAAGTAAATTTGCAGAAAACATTCTGGAAATAAATGTTTTACTCAGTTTCGTATAGAAAATGGCTTTCTACCGCACAACTTCTTGCTTTGTATAAGGTTTCTGTAAGTCCATACATTATAGTACTGTTCGCATGAGTGGGGAGGTTCCACCCATAATGAACTTCTCGAACTGGTAGAGGCAAAAGCATTTCGTTTTATCTAACTCTTTAGTCTACAATTATTACAATAATCAATGTTCTTCAGACCTTCTCCCTTAGATGGCACTCTTCTTTCAACGCATGTCCACCCCTATTATGTTCAATTCTTTAAACCAAGAGTGAACCGATATTCCCAGTCTTTTTTTCCACTCAGCAAGTAAACTCTAGAACTCTCTCCTAGTCAGGGGCATTCTGTTTGGTTCAGATTATTTCAAAAGAACCAAATTTGGCAGATACTGCTCATTGCCAGTGGAGAGCCCTTAGTGAGAGTATGTTACACTCGCTCTCCCCTGCCCTCTCCATCTCCTTTAGCAGCTCCTGTAAGTCTCTTCTTTATTTAAACTCTTCTACATAAATGTGTTCTTACATATAAAACTCTAACATTGCATGTGAACCTTTACTGTAAAGACACTCTTACAACATTACGTTTCCCTGGGTTAGGTAACGGCGTGTGCGACGGGGCAGCAATATTGTACCCCCCCCCCCCCACCCCCCCCACCCTGTGTCTAGAAAAGGTAACTATTATTATTATTAGCCAATCAATATTTGCCTTTTTCATAGTTATGTATAGCCTATAATTCAATGTTATTGTATTATATTCAGCCTATTAATTTTTGCCCCTTGTGTAATTATGTATATTGATTATCATTTGGAGTAGGTCAAGTTATGCATGAATTATTGCTATTTTTGGGAATGAGGTTTATCGATCACACATGCTATTTATTACTTATGATGAGGCTGTTAGTACTGTACAACTTGGGTTTCTTGTTGTACATGGATGGTGAGATATTGAACTCTTGTATAGGATATTTATTTTCGTTAGGGGATAAGTATAGTCTGTTTCTTTCCAGCTTGTGGTAAATTGTCATGTTCTCATCTTGATTATTCTGCTATTATGAAGATTTTCTACCGAAATATGGTGTTAATAAAGATAATTTGGCATTAAAATGACGTGGATATATAGTAGCTTAATATTTTCCATTCAGTATTGGGAAATTTGATGCTAAGGGATTCAGTTTACCATCAGCTTGAACAAAATAAGACCAAAGTCATTATATTTACATTTATTTTAACAGGACCCAGCCTGGGGATACCTAATAGAGGGTCCAGCCAGGCAGGGAATAGACCGCGACCTACTATGGGTTTCAGAGGCCGTGTTACATAGTTTTTCGGGAATAATTTATTATCATACAGTTGGATCAGTATGATATTTTGACACAGCTTTTTTTTCACACTGTGCCCTAATTTTCGTCAATATAGTGCATTACCAAAAGTGTAAATATAAGCCACTTGTCCCTCTGTTATGAGGTTAAAGTCACACATTCATGACTAAGAAACGGACACGGCTACCATGGCTTACCTGTGAGAACCACTAAACCATTATTGCTCCTCCATCAAACACGGTAGTTATCAGCCACCACCCAACCCTATTATCGCCTTTAAATTAAAATTATCTGTCAATGTCTAGTATAAATATACAAAAAGTATGTATGTTTGTATATTTTTATTTTTATATTGACAGATAACTTGAATCGCTTAATATTTCTTGCATAGCTGTCTTTCTGCAAACATCTGATCCACACACCCACAATAGATTGATAAAAAAGTATTGAGTCGAATAGGGTACTTTGTGAGTTATAATCCATATATAATAAATACGGATATATTTTGAATCTCTTTATTTGTACGTTGAACGTTTGGGTTGTCTGTTACTGACAGCCTGGCTAAAGTATTCTGTCCCTGTTCATAAACTATCACGCCATAGCCACTTTGTCCCAGCCTGGAGAGTGACTTATGGAGGGGCTGGGGTTATAAAGTAGTGGTGGTCAGTTAGTGTCTCCAGCAACACCAACGTCGTCACTATATACATCACAGTTTTTATCTTCTCTGACCCTTAATACTGACCACTAGCTTTTATATTCTTCTGTCAGTGACACCAGAGCCACAAATAGGAATATTTATCTATCTATTTCTATTTATTCAGGCCCAATCCCCACTTTTCCTATGTTTTGTCTTCTTCTTCTTTGTTTTCTTTTTCTTTTGGGGGCGGGGGCGGGGAGGGGGGGGGGGGGGAGGGACTCGAGACAGAACAAGAAGGACAACACAAAACACAACCGAAAACAATGAACACACAATGACAAAACACAAACTATTATAATATAACTACCATGCTACTTGCTTGCTCCTGGCATACCGTGTTTTAATAAATAAATATATATACTGCATTTGCCTATGTGATAAGCCGGTATATAGTGTGGCAGATGGGATATACAAGCACCACTTAGCGGCAGACAGAACATGATGGCTTTACATCATGTCTTATTTTCTCTATTTACAAGACCCTGCTCACTTCGACTCCATTGTCATGTGGTTTGATTTCAATTATCGGTAGTCATTATCCTGCTAACTTACTTCCCTTATACTACAGTTCGGCTAAACATAAAACAACCACCATATACGATCCATTAAAAAAACATGTGTGATCAGATAAACCATAAATAATAACTGACGGTAATTTATATTGCATCATCAAACATCTTAACATTGTCTGCTTTTATGTCGAGTTATCTCATCCCATAAATTTTCTTAGATAACTTATTCCAATATACACCATACTGTATTATGATCTTATACTTACAAGGTTAAGGTATGGGAAACATGTGAATCCATGTTGAAGTTATAAGTGTAGGCGAGACAATGGCATTTATCTCACACATAAGCTTTTTCAAATTGTGAAATTACGGAGCTGTGTCATATTGTAAAGTCATGTACAGTAACTGTATTGATGGTATAATGGTTAGAGCGTGTAGCTTCTATATGAACTATCCTGAGTTCGAATCCTGAGAGGATCACATGCTTACATTATTTTCATTTTAGGGGCTATTGGTGTTAACCCACTGAGCCCCAGGCAATATAATATAAATGTACACTCCAGGACCAGCAGGTTATAATTTTTGTTTCCCCAGAAAACACCTGGAATGGGTTAGAAATGAAGGGAAAAAAACAAAAAAAAAACCGATACCCTAAGTCATTAAGGGGTCCTACGGGGTGCCTCGGAATTAACATGGGGAAATGGGTAGGCAAAAACATGCTAAAACACGTTTTTGCGCGCTCACGCGCATGCGGCTGGACTTTGAGGTTTTTCAACCATCGGCATTGTTGCGTGGGATACTTACGCAGTTCCCATACAAATCTGAGCCCTCTAGGTGCCATAGGACCGGAGTAATTAACCGTAACAGCACCCTATGCAGCGCTGGGGTTTAGCGTTTCATACATTGCCGACGCATCACCTGCGTCGCTGGGGCCCAGTGGGCTAAGAACGATATTTAAAATATGATTACAACTCTGGCTTTTGCCCAATACTACCGAGGCTTCTCACTTAACACAAACGACCCATAAACTATACTCTGTTTCATCTCATCTGACGGTAAATTGAAACTCTCAACAACTGATCTCTCGATAACTATCAGAGTAATATGAAACCACTATGTCTCTGCATCATATTAAGGCCAAGTTGATATAACTAGCACCATATTTCACTACAAAATCTTCAAAATAACTGAGAAATCTTAATGGGAACTTTGCAATTAACCGTCAGTTGAAAAGGAACCGAGTATAACTATCAGAACTAAGGACCTTCTGGCAGGGGAACACCAACATTGACATTGTTTATCCTCTGCCTTCCGATTTTTTTGGGGGTTACCAAATCAAGTCCGCTAGATAGTAAACACATGTCGATAATCGTTAGACTAATGGCACAATCTCTTCAATACCTTGGCTTAAATCACAGAATATCGCTCGAATTCATGTCGCTAGATGTAAACAAATTTGCCTCTAGATCGAAGTAAATACCTCTAAATCTAGCGGGAAAGTAGCTAAATTGGCAACACTGTGACCGTGATGATATACTGTAGATAGATACCTAGTCTACCCGTGGAATTATAGTATTTATTACATTCATCCTTACACATTGTTTTTTTGTCAGTGTATGTTATATATTATTACCAGAAAATAACATCATATCATCGTCACAATTACATTTATATCTCATTGATCATTACAAATATGCAGTCCAAACATAATAGCAATGCTGAACACATAGTAGTCATTTATATTATAGAACCATTTTTTATATTGAATTTGGGTCAGTTGTCTGGTACTATAAATATTCTCTCTCTCTCTCTCTCTCTCTCTCTCTCTCTCTCTCTCTCTCTCTCTCTCTCTCTCTCTCTCTCTCTCTCTCTCTCTCTCTCTCGAGGTAAGCCTAAGCCATAGATTATAAAAATCGAATATCGGTAGACCTTTTCGTGTACTTGGAATCACATAATCAAAGCCACAAGGTCTGAGAAGGGGATGGACGTGAGGTGTATTATATAACGGATAATAAATATTGGTGTGGAGTAAAGAAGGTGGCTTAAGGGGAGACTGACGTTTTTTTTTTTTTTTTAGTATATATATAATTCATGTATTTTCTTTATTTCGTAGTTTTCTCTCTAGACCTCCATCAAGCTTAAAATAGCACCCCCTAGTCCCCCTTTCAAGCTAAATTTGTAAATTTTTCGGTAGAAAAAATTGCTGGCCGAAGGCCGATTTCTTCTAAAATTACAGGGTCGCTATCGCTCGCCAGGAAAAAATCGACACCTAAATGTCACGAAAGGTCTTAACATTGACGAAAAAATGGGGCGAAAGGTGTTAAAATCGCCAAACTATTGAGCCGTTCGGGCGCAATAGTTTAGTCTTATTAACTCAAAACAATTGGGAGAAGGGGATCCAGAAAAACGGTCTGCCTCCCCTTAACAAGATCGCATTTTCCGGTAATTTTCGATGAGCGAACATTATCTCTTACTTTGTTGAGGCTTCTTCGCCTTGGAATCGGAACCTGGATCGAAGGAAGTAGTATGCTGGCTATTTCATTATTATGGAACTTATATTTTGAAGCTGTCAAACTACAATTTCCCGTAAAACTTGACGGAAAGATCGCTCGTGTGACACCACCTTGTTATGGTTTGAGTGAGAGTAATATAGCTACCCCTTCTGTACCGGGACGGCCTTTTTACTTTAGTTACGCTACTATTAGGCGATTGTATTCAGTTTAAAAAGGGCCTCCAACAGTTAACAGGCTTCGAACTAACTCACTGAATCATTTTTACTACCGCAGACCTTAATAAGCTGCACAAAATCGTCTAATTATAGCTAGAATAAACTTTAAATCGTCTAAATATAGCCAGAGTAAACTTTAAATCGTCTAAATATAGCCAGAGTAAACTTTAAAGACGTTGCCTGTACATAAGGGATTACGGTTCCGAGGTCTGGGAGGCTTGAACTAGGAAAGCAACATCAGAACATGTACTGTACGCAACTGGGAATACAAATAAATTACAAGGGTAAATGGATATGAACAGATTGTAAAACGTGAATCCTGGGTTGCTTCTACTGTGTTCCTTATTCGTCATTAACCCCTTCTGTACCGGCGACGTATTTTGTATTTAATGTAGTTATATTTAGATGATTTTGTGCAGTTTCAAAAGGGTCTGTGGTAGTAAAAAAGGTTAAGTGAGATACTTCGAAGCCTGTTAATTGATGGAGGCCCTATTTAAACTTTATAAAATCGTCTAATAGTAGCCAGAAGAAAGTTAAAAGACGGCGCCGGTACAGACGGGGTTAAATTGGTCTAACACGTATCTTGTTTTGCTTATACATCTTTCCTTATTTTTACATTGAACTGACGTGTAATTGGTGAGGAAATTATGTAAATTAACCAATATATATGCAAACGAAGGGAAATCGGTAAAGAAGTACGATATCCCTCGAGACTGACAATATTACCATATAAATCGACTGTTTGACTGTGTTAAATGACGGCTACATCCCTTAGGTCTCCCCCATCCGAATCACTAGACTTATTTCCCTTCACTCTCCTTCCATTACCAGGTCCATTTGCCTTCAGCTACAGTTAAGGGGAGATTTCCACTTGAAGGATTTTTTTCTTGGCTCCCTTCTCCCTCATGTTTAGCCCCATTGTTTTTCTAATTTTAAGACGTTTGCCCCATTATTTTGACGATTTTAAGAACTTTCAACCCATTTCTGTCAATTTTAATACCTTTCGTGCCATTTAGGTGTCAATTTTATCCTGGCGAGCGATAGCGAGCGTGTAATTTAGGAGGAACCGGCTTTCAACCGGGAAATTTTTCTACCGAAAAACGTACAAATTTATCTTGAAAGAGGCTCAAGGGGGTGTAATTTTAAGCTTGAAGGATATCTAGGGACCAAACTAAAAACCTCCCCTTAAACGTTTTTATGAAGCTTCGGAAGGATATATGGTAGGTAAAATAATTAATTGAGATAGTCTGTAACCTTCTCATTGGTAGACATCCTTCGTATGTATGGTATGTATGTATGTATGTATGTATGTATGTATGTATGTATGTATGTATGTATGTATATACTATGGCACCTACCCAAGTTTTCCTTTTTTTTTTTTTTTTTTTTTTTTTTTTTTTTTAAAGTTGAAAGAAATAATTTAATAGTTGCCAGAATACAATGAAAAGAATGTCACCGGTACTGAATGGGTTGATGGTGCAAACGACATGCATTAAGGGGGGTGACCTTTTTTTTTTTTTTTTCCTTTTCTCTCTTTCTTTGGCTTGTATCCATTCGGCCCCATTCAGCCAACTGTTTTAAGACGTTTATCCCCGTCCAGGTGTCAATTTTTACTGGTGAGCGGTAACGAGCCAGCATATTTTATATTTTTGTTTGACAGCAGGCTAAATTTGTACATTTTTCGATAGAAAAATGTCTCCGGCGAAGCCGAATTTCTTCATATAATGCTGGCTCGCTATCGCTCGCCAGGAAGAAATCGACACCTAGATGGGGATAAACGTCTTAAAATAGTTGGCTGAATGGGGCCGAATGGATACAAGCCAGAGAAAGAGAGAAAAGGACAGAAATAACAAAAAGCAGGTCACCCCCCTTAAAGCCAATTGTAACCGGGGAATGTAAACAACAACACGAACACATGGCATGCGGATAATATGAAGGAGGTGCAGGATAATAGGATTAGCCAGTAGGTCTCCAGGGGGGGGGGGGGGGGTTACAATATTAGTAGAGCTGTGGTGCCAGAGTGGGAAATAGCTATCTGTGTTGAGAGAGAGAGAGAGAGAGAGAGAGAGAGAGAGAGAGAGAGAGAGAGAGAGAGAGAGAGAGAGAGAGAGAGATAGAGAGAGAGAGAGAGAGAGAGAGAGAGAGAGAGAGAGAGAGAGAGAGAGAGAGAGAGAGAGAGAGAGAGAGAGAGAGAAGAGAGAGAGAGAGAGAGAGAGAGAGAGAGAGAGAGAGAGAGAGAGAGAGAGAGAGAGAGAGAGAGAGAGAGAGAGAGAGAGAGAGATTAGTAGAGCTATGGTGCCAGAGTGGGAAATAGCTATCTGTGTTGTGTGTGTGTGTGTGAGAGAGAGAGAGAGAGAGAGAGAAAATGGAACCTTTTTATATGATTATTATCTTCTGGTTATCAACAGAAGCGTATGCAAATAAAATGGATAATGGATAATCTGTGTTGTGTGTGTGTGCGTGAGAGAGAGAGAGTTTACCCTTTGGATGTGATTATATTATCTTCTGGTTATCAACAGAAGCGTATGAAAGTATATTGGATAATTATAATACCGTGTACATATTATTCTCCAAAATGCCCTTACTATCTTTATGGAAATTCGCTTAATGTTTGAGAATATTAAGAAATAGAAATGACGTCATCGTGTTCAATGGGTTATACAAAAAATCATTGTCAATTCCCAATACTTTTCTGTATACCAAAATATTTCACCGTTATATCACAATTACACGTCCACAGTTCTTGTCCGCGACTGTACTATAGTCATCAACAGTAATAACCTACATCTACATGAAGCTGTACCAACACAAACCAATATAAGACCATGCTAGAAAATACCCCAAATACTTTATGTTTTGTTTTTAAAGGTTTAATTGGGGTGACCTGCTTTTTGCTCTCCTTTTCTCTCTTTCTCTGACTTGTTGTATCCATTCGGCCCCATTCAGCCTACTGTTTTAAGACGTTTATCCCTATCCCGTTTTTGTTGGTCTATTAATTCATTTATTCCGTTATTTCTTAGTTTCCTCGCTAGCCCTCCATCAAGCTTAGAAGAACACCCCCTAGACTCCCCTTTCAAGATAAATTTGTAAATTTTTAGGTAGAAAAGTTTACCGGCCGAAGGCCGGTTCCTCTTAAAATGTCAGGCTCGCTATTGCTCGCCAGGAAAATATCGACACCTAAATGGCACGAAAGATCTTAAAATTGACAACGAAATGGGGCGAGAGGTGTTAAAATAGCCAACCTAATGGACCAAACTTCATAAAATCTCAAAATAAATGGGGCTTAACACGAGGGAGAAAAGGGACCTGAAAAACGACCCATCTCCCCTTAAGGGTTAGTATTATCTACTCTCAATATACCAACACAACCTTTATTTACAGCCAATAATGTGTTTATAGTCATACTTAATTGACTATTCAATATAGTTTGTACTCGCACGTCATACAGGAAATTTATTTATCTTATTTTATTATTGGAATACATAGGATATATGAATGAGTATGTTCTATATATGTGAACATATATATTTATGTGAGAGAGTGTATATGTGGGGCGTGTTGTGAGGGCATCCATATGCCTCAATGAGTCATTGGGTGCACTTTGGTAGGTGTGTGTGGGTGTGTGTGTGGGTGTGTGTGTGTGTGTGCGTGGATTGGCCGTCTCTGTATGTGATTGTGTGCAATGTGTATGTTTGTGCATGTTTAAACCATGTATTCCACCCACACTCATCCCTTCCCTCCCCCATTCACACAAATATTTCAAGCCTAGCATGCCATGTGATATGATTGCCTGCACTAACTGGAGTGTAATTGAACAGTCCCACCGATATATTTATGTATTGTGATAACTCATCAGTGACTCTTGATTATTGTATATTGTGCAGTAGTTTACGTCTGTGTTGCTCGCCGAATAATTGTGTTATAACTTACTATGCATTATTGAACTCCTTAGATACAGTAACCACAAAATGCTGTCACTTTATAAACTCAAGATATTGTCACTTTATTACCACTAGATGCTGTCACTTTATTACCTCAAGATGCTGTCAGTTTATTACCACAAAATGTTGTCATTTATAACCACACTATGATGTCAAATTATTTAATTTTCATCAACGATCAGCTATAACTGAAGTATTACAAAATAATTTATGAAATCTTTCTCTCAATTTATATCCCTCTTCTCCTCACCCGGCGAAGAGACATTTTATAACCGTCATAAAGTTTTGTGCTGAAGAAAATCCTGATGATACCTCTTCTTAAATTCCCTACGCTCCACTTTTATATATATATTCCGTTGATTTTATGGTCACAGAAAAGGAAGCTGTATTACCAATTTAATATATTTATGTAGATGTGTGTGTGAAGTTGTGTTTTTTATCTGTGGTTGTTCGTTGTTTTATGTTGTTTTTGTATTTTCCCTGCTCTTGCTCTGTCTTGAGGAGTCGGCCACCCCCAAGAAAAAAAATAACAAAAAATAAAATAGAATTAAATAGGAAATACAAATAAAAATATGAAAAAATGGGGATTGGGCCTGAGCATATAGATAGATAGATAGATAGATAGATAGATGTAAACAGTCACAAGCGTACTTAAGGGGGTAGGGTTTATTTACAGTGGAGCAACTTGGTTGAGCCAGAGAACTGTTTATCTTCTACTTTACTTCTCACTTCTCAGCTTGTCCTTCCTCTATCCAATTGCTCTTTTCTCCTACTTTACTCCAGCTATCTGGTCTGGAATAAGTTTGTATCTATTTTTATTTATTGTTGTTTCAGTTTCCTCCCTAGACCTCCATCAAGCTTAATATATTATCCCCAAGATAATATTTCCATGTATAAGATCACGGAGAGGAACAGCACTTATGTGGCCAACTGTACATTATAATGCCGGTAATTGCAGGGTTATCCCAGTGTATATACCACCTCCTCTACGTAGGGTACGTGGTACCCATTTTGCAACACAATCCCACCCCTACTCTGTGCAACTCTCCAAACCCAAGAGTGAAACGTTACTCTCAGTCTTTCTTCTATTCAACAGCTGAGCTCTGGAACTCTCTCCCAGAATCAGTCTTTCCCTCTTCCTATGACTTAAATTGTTTCAAACTCCGTGTGTCCAGTCATTTTGGCTCGAACGTCCCTTGATTTTGGTCCTGTCACTCTTTCAACTCTGGGGGAGGCACTCGCTACAGGCAGTTCTGCCTTTTGTCTCCCTCACTCATATAGAAAAAAACAAAACAAAGCATTGCTCATACACACCTGGTTATAGTGATGTCAGTGGCAGGGGTTTTAGGTGGTACCGAGTGCATTGGGATTTATTCAAAGATCACTCAATTATACTCGGTTTATATGTCAGTTTCAGCTCATACGTATTATTGTGTTTGTTTGTAGTTTAGCTTCACTCTCCATTGTTTGTATTGCAATGTTGTATTATCCTTATTTCTTATTTGTGTATAATCATTTAGGCTGCAATCATCATATAGTTTCTTTTAACTTTCATAATTTTCCAGAATTTATGCCTGCGAGAACGAAAGTAATTTTCAGTTCATGTTTTTCTGTTGATATGCATTTCATTAAACAGTCTCAATGAATATCATACACACTATCCACCAAACATTTGAGCAACGAGTTCAATAAATACTAATACATCTCACGCAACATCTTGTATATAGCTAGTTGTTGGAAAGAAACATTAAAAACTCTCATAGCTTATTCTAGAATATTAAAATAATTAAACACAATATATATATAAACAAAAATAAAAATAAAATAGAATTAAATAGAAAATAAAAAGGAAAAAATAGGAAAAATGAGGATTAGGCCTGAGCATATAGATAGATAGATAGATAAATAGATAAAAGCAAAGACAGACAAGTGAACTACTACACACAAAGCTCTCTCATCTCTACCGTAAACGAGGGACGCGAGTGGGGATCACGGGCTAAATTTACCACATTAATAAAACATGAATGGTTCACTTTTTGGGCGATTTTTGCATGTATTAATTATTTTTCTAGTTCCCTCCCTAGACCTCCATCAAATTTAATAAAAAAACATCCATTAGATCCCCCTTCTAGATTAATTTGTACATTTTTCGGTAGAAAAGTTTCCCCGCCGAAGGCCGGTTCTTCCATCATTACACGCTCACTATCGTTCGCCAGGGAAACAATCGACAACTAAAGAGCACGAAAGGTCTAAATATTGACGAAGAAATGGAGCGAAAGGTCTTATAATCGACTAACTAATGGGGCAAACATCTTAACATCTGAGAACTAATGGGGCTAAACATGAGGGAGAAAGTGGTCCAGAAAATCGGCCCATCACCCCTTAAACCTGGGAATATTGTGAGGCTTCTGGAGGCGTAACGAAGGGGTGGCAACGAATGGAAAGAAAGCATGGATGAAAGAAGAGCGGATAATAAAATGAGAGCGTGGGAAGGAGTGAAAACTATAGGACACACATACGAGAACACTGATAAAAGTAGAAGTAGGAGTGAAACGCACAACTGGGGAGGTAGAGCCGGTATCACACGAGAGCTTTTATATTCAAAATGTATGCTTAACACTGGTCTGGCAGCTTATGAGGTCAACATTTATAATATTTGGGTCACCTAAATTCATCCATCATCAGTCTAGTTTCCAATACCAGTGCAAAATATCCCATAAATGTTGCTAGAAAAATGTTGAGCATCGAATGATGAGTATAAAAGCTCTCGTGTGATACCGGCTTAAGGGAAAAGGTATGTATGTATGGATGTATATACTCTGGCACATACCCCATTGCTGGGGGTGGCCGACACGAGACAGAGCCCGAACAGAAACAAAATTTAAAGTTCCTATTCTCAAGATCCGGGGCTACTTTCGCGATCCCACGTTTCTTCCTCTGTCTCGTCGAGTAGGAGTGTAATTCTCCTACTCGACGAGGGAGAAGGTACATAACAATAACATTAGGATGGAGAAAGTAAGGATCTGTAGTATGCGTCTCTACGATGAGGTAAAACGGAAAATGCGAGGTGTAGAAATAAGAGTGCATTAAAAATCCTACTCTGGCTCCTGGTAGGCCTCATTAGGCTCCTGGTAGGCCTCATTAGGCTCCTGGTAGGCCTCATTAGGCTCCGGGTAGGCCTCATTAGGCTCCTGGTAGGCCTCATTAGGCTCCTGGTAGGCCTCATTAGGCTCCTGGTAGGCCTCATTAGGCTCCTGGTAGGCCTCATTAGGCTCCTGGTAGGCCTCATTCCTTTAGTAAAGCCCAGGGTTAAGGGGAGGTTTCCACTTGAGGGATTTTTTTTCGAACTTCCTTCTTCCTCATGTTTAGCCCCATTGCTTTTGAGATTTTAAGACGTTTGCCCCATTATTTTGGCAAATTTAAGAACTTTCGCCCCATTTCTGTCAATATTAAGACCTTTTGTGCCATTTTAGGTGTCGAATTTTCCCTGGCGAGCGATAGCGAGCCTGTAACTTAAGAGGAATCGGCCTTCGGCCGGGACATTTTTCTACCGAAAAATGTACATATTTATCTTGAAAGGGGTCTAGGGGGTGTTATTTTAAGCTTGATGGAGGTCTAAGACACACACTAGAAACCTCCCCTTAAATCTAATGAATGCCTCTCTCCCAAACATCAGGGTTGTTTGTGGGTCAGCGTAGTTATGGGCTTACGCTTTGGATTTAGTTAGCCTGTTTGGATTTGTGGATGTCTGTATACATAAGCCAAGCTATCACCCTCCCCAAGCTATCACCCTCCCCAAGCTATCACCCTCCCCAAGCTATCACCCTCCCCAAGCTATCACCCTCCCCAAGCTATCACCCTCCCCAAGCTATCACCCTCCCCAAGCTATCACCCTCCCCAAGCTATCACCCTTCCCAAGCTATCACCCTCCCCAAGCTATCACCCTCCCCAAGCTATCACCCTCCCCAAGCTATCACCCTCCCCAAGCTATCACCCTCCTGGTTGGACAGTTCGCTGCACACATATTCCATTTCTCAACCATCCCAGCAAATCATAACTTGGCAGAGCCGCACCCACCTCCCCAACCCTCCTCCCTCACTCCACCTCCTACCAATAGTGGAAGATAGGAGGTGGAGCTAGGGAGGGGGGTTGGGGAACTGAGTGCAGCGCTGCCAAATCACGACCCCAACGGAATATGTGCGGCCAACTGTACCTTTCGATCCCCCCCTCCCCCCTCACCTCCTTTAAGGGGGGTAACCTGTTTTTTTTCTTCTCCTTTTCTCTCTTTCTCTGGCTTGAATCCATTCGGCCCCATTCAGCCAACTATTTTAAGACGTTTATCCCCATCTAGGCGTCGATTTCTTCCTGGCGAGCGATAGCGAGCCAGTATTATATGAAGAGATCCAGCTTCGCCGGAGAAATTTTTCTATCAAAAAATGTACACATTTAGCCTGCTGTCAAAAACATTTTTAAAATATGCTGGCTCGCTACCGCTCACCAGTAAAACATTGACACCTGGATGGGGATAAACGTCTTAAAACAGAAGGCTAAATGGGGCCAAACGGATACAAGCCAGAGAAAGATAGAAAAGGACAGAACAAAAACAGGTCACCTCCCTTAACGTCTAGTATATTATGTTACACACCAGCCAATCTCCTTTCATGTTAGCCTTGTGTTTTGCATCCTCTCTTTGGGCGTCCTCTTCTTCTGATGTTCAGCCAGGAGTATAATTATAAACCTGTATTCTTTGTATACAACATGATGTTATGTTCATGCCGTTGCAAAGGCTTATCCCTCAATACTTCATATGATCTGATTTCATGTTTTCGCCTCTTTTGTGTTTTAGCCTGTATACAAAATCTCACAAAGTAATGAACCGGTTTTCACGAAATTTAGTGGGGAAATGGGAAATGGGCCAAGAAAGAAGTGATTTACTTTAGGAGGCGATTCGGAGATTTTCGCGAAATTTGGGGGGCAGATAGAATATGCAGCAAGGAAGAAGTGGTTCAATTTATGAGGCGATACAAATCATATCTTGAAGCCCAGTTCCAGACTTTTTTTTTAGGTCTATGACATTAAGGGGGAGCACCTCGTTTTTCTTCTCTATTTCTCCCACTCTCTCTCTGGGTTGTATCCATTCGGCCCCATTCAGCCTACTGTTTCAAGACGTTTATCCCCATCCAGGTGTCTATTTTTTCCTGGCAAGCGGTAGCGAGCCAGCATATTTAATAAAATGTTTTTGACAGCAGGCTAAATTTGTACATTTCTTTTCGATAGAAAATGTCTGCGGCGAAGCCGAATTTCTCCATACAATGCTGGCTGGAAAAAAATTGACACCTGGATGGGGATAAACGTCTTAACACAGTAGGCTGAATGTGGCCGAATGGATACAAGTCAGAGAAAGAGAGAAAACAAGCAGGTGACTCCCCTTTAATGTCAATGAACCAGCCAGTGTAGGCAGAGGTATGCGCTCTACCAAGTCCCCCTCTAGTTTGCTTATGGTTTGATCCTTGAGTGACTGTCATGAACGGTAGTATTGACAATTGTTCTCGTATATCTTTATACTATTTATTTTACTATTTTATGCTATTATACACAGGCTCACTATCGCTTGCCAGGAACAAATATCGACACCTAGAGGGCACGAAAGCTCTTAAAATTGATATACAAATGAAGCAAAAGGTCTCAGAATCGCCAAACTAACGGAACGAACGTCTTAAACCCTCAAAACTAATATGCTAAACATGAGGGAGAAGGGGGTCCAGAAAAAGCGTATTAAAAAGTATTAATATTGATGGTTAATCGGTAGGTGGTTGCTATTGACACATGGAGGTGGAATATGATAATCTGGATAAGCAGGTTACCGGAAATCGCAACTTGGTCACTAAAAATAACCCACTTTCCTGTTGTGCCCTCGTGTTTATCTCGTTTTATGTTGGAATCTCCAGAAATGCTATGTTGTTCATGTTCCATACGCACATAAAAGTTTACTAAGTTAAGCAAGTAAGAAAAGTTCAGATGAAAAATTAAGGTTCACATATTACAGTATATAACGTGTGACTAGGTTATACAGAGCTCCATGTAATATACCGCATTTGTTCACATATAATATATGACGTATTAACATTTAAAAGTAATTTGGAAACAATTCTAGTGAGCAGACATACATATTATTATTACTAATATTATTATTTTTATTTTTTTATTTCCAGGGGACATTATTTATGGTAATGGACAAATATTAAAACAAAGTCCGGATAAAAGGTAATCCAAATTCCTGAGAGCACAAAAATTCAAAGGATGATCCACCCACACCCTGAAAACCTGGAAGACGAGCGTGAAGGTAATTCAATTAGTGTGAAGTATAGAAGTATCGGTGTCTGAGGCGGGTGAAGACAAGATAGCCAAGGTGAGGAGAGGATAGTAGGGGTGGTGGCGGTGACGAGATAGTGGTGGTAGTGGTGACGAGATAGTGGTGGTGACGAGATGGTAGTAGGGGTGGTGGTGACGAGGAGATGGTGGTGTTGGTGTTGGTGGTGTGGGTTGGGGTAGTGGTGGTGACGAGATGGTGGTGTGGGTGGTAATGACGAGGAGATGGTGGTGTGGGTGGTGGTAGTGGTCGTGACGAGATGAGGGTGTGGGTGGTGGTAGTGGTGACGAGATAGTGGTGGTGACGAGATGGTGGTAGGGGTTGTGGGTGTGGTGATGATATGGTGGTGGGGATGAGATGGTGGTGTGGGTGGTGATGGTGGTGACGAGATAGTGGTGTTGACGAGATGATGGTAATGAAGGTTTTGACGGTGGTTGGGTGAGGTGGTGGTGGGTTAGGGAAGAATATTTCGGACGTCACAACTCGGGAGTGAGAGGTGATACCCAGTGATAAGATGAGGGAGAGAGAGTTATAAGGAGTTACAAGGAGTTGTCAATATCTGAACAACCTTGCTGCCTATTCCAGGGGAAGGGACGTAAACGTTCTGTTTAAAAGTATCCCCAAAAGGACGCAATCGCGTACTCATGCGCGAAAGGGTTAAGATCTTGCCTGCCATTTAGTTGTCGATTTTTCCTGGCAAGCGATAGCGAATCTGTAACGTAGTAAGGGCCGGCCGAATTATTTCTCTACCGAATACTGTATACATTTGTCTCGATTTTTGTTTTATAATGTATTTATTTGTATTGCTCAGGCTTGATAGAGGTGTAGGGAACAAGACTAAATATACATGTACAATATATATATATATACATATATTAGAATAAAAACCAATCGATATATAACATTTCACTCCCCCAACCCCCACCCACCCACCCACACACACACCGTTAAGGAAAGGAATAATAAAACAGAGTTGTTGAAGGTATCATAAGTCCTGCTGAGGAAGTGGTGTCTATCTCATGTTCAGCCCTCTACTTAGTAACGCGTAAAGTTTGATAATCTGCTAAATCCCTGCGTGTGGTCATAGTTTCAGAGCTCAGGTACACCCTTCACGAAATCCAGTAGCGGTCCTTTTCTTTCAAATTCTCGCGTAAAGAACAAGAATTAAATATATACATAAATATATGAAAATATAATTATATAGCAACACATATATAAATAACCACTCACATGCACACTTATTTTCGTATTATCAAAATAAGTGTTTTGAAGTAATCCAAAGGAAATTTACATCTGAAGACTGAAGAAGTAATATATATTTCTGAGAAGAATAAGAATTTGAAGACAAAATTACAACTACGGTCTAAGGAGCAAGTTTATATTAATATACTTTTACTTACTTATTTTAAGTAACATATTTGTTTGATTTCCAGTAATAATGGATATTTTATAACTAAAAATAAATATCTGGTTGTAAACATAACTGTTATATTGTCAGTTACTAACATAATGTCTCCTTCTCCTTGATTAAGATAATTATCAAGTGTAGGCATATGATAAATATTTGCCCCTGAATAATATGTCCTACAAGGCCTATTAACCCTTTCACGCATTTATGACGCAGAGGTTGCCAGATTAGCAATAAGAAATAGAGTTGTTGTTGTTGTTGTTGTTCCCCAGGCTGTCTGGCCGAACAGCCCCAAGGTCTCGAGCAAGGCCAAGGCCATAAACTAGCGCCCCCACAAAATCCTCCCTGCTTACCACTAACAAAGCCCGGGTGACCGAAGCCACTCCAAGGCAGGGAGCTAAGGAGGGTGCGGAAACGCCCGGGAAACCAAAGCCCCACCCAAGGCCCTGTGCCCCTCGGCAATTATGAAGGGAAAGTTGAGGGGTAAGGGAAAAATGTGACGCTTTGGCTCCGAATCTGCCAACTTATAGGTTGGCAGTAGGGAGGTCAATCCACGGAAAAGACGCCGCCACTTGAGATCTAGAAGATATATAAGTAAAAGGAACAGTCAGAGTAAGCTATGGGTATGGCAGAGATCGCTCAGTTCTCACTCGGATAGACCAGCCCATCACCGCATGACTAGAACCCAATCCTCTCAGCATCAGCTAGGAAAGGCCCTAGAAAGCCGCCTTTGGCGGGGGGATAGCTCCCCTATTTCAACTCCTTTCGGGGTTGGGCACCCGCTCACTCTTATAATTACCTCTCCAAAATTAGTTTTCTGCCCACAGCTAACTCAAAGACAACTGCAGAGGTTGAAGTAACTAAACTAAAGGTTTCTAAATATCCCTGATGGTAACAAAGGCGTTAAAGTATCCCCAATAGGCTCAAAATCGCGTCAGATGTCGGAGAGGGTTAAGGAGGTACACAATCCACACCTTTAATCCTAATTCATTAACTATGTATTTGTAAGTTAAAATTATACCTATGCGATATTTTGTTATTTTATTGACTACATAAAGATACTACCTCAAGTACACAAACACATACTATTTTTTTGTACACCTTTATTATAATTCACAACTCACAAGATCAGTACATCTCGGTAACGTATGTGTAAATATATAATCTTCAATAATGCATATTACAGCGATAATGTTAACATATATCTAACTCCATTATCAGTAAATATATGTATTTATAAATATATGTACATGTATATATGTACGTCCAGTATATAAAGATAAAAGATATTTCAAATAACTGAACACGAAAAGGGAAACATTGTAGCTCCCCGTCAGCTAGAAAACCTTTTCTCTGACATATTGTAGCAACACTTTTTGGTTTACGTTCTTCGCCATAATGTACTTGTAATTCGTCAGGAACCTAGACTTTGTGGAGCGGAATTACTGTATAAATAAAAACAAATATTTTAGATTTTAACACTATTTTCTCATAAGATTTTTTAATATTTTCATCGGTTGAACATTACATGTATTTTTTTTGTATTACTTTAATTGCTTCAAACTCTGTGTGTCCAGGCATTTTGACTCGAACTTCCCTTGATTTTGGCCCTGTCACTCTTTCAACTATGGGGGAGGCACTCGCTACAGGCAGTTCTGCCTTTTGACTCCCTCACTCACATAGAAAAAAACCCAGTTGAATGTGGAATTGGAGTTGAACGAATAAGTTAATAGGTTTGAAAACCATGACTGCCTTGACTAAATTGGAAGTTTTACATTGTAATAGTTGTTTCCAATATACTTCATTGCTTGTTCTAATAGGCAGTTGAAACCATTGATCACTTTCTTTTATTTTCATCACTAGTAAACTATATCCCGTTTCCTTTCAACTGACGGTAAATTGCAAAGTTCCCATCAAGATCTGTCAGTTATGTTGAAGATTTTGTAGTGAAATATGGTGCTAATTATATAAACTTGATAATAATATGAAGCAGAGACTTAGGGGTTTCATATATTTCCATTAAGTATCGAGAAATTAGCTGCTAAGGTATTCAATTTACCGTCAGATGAATTGGAACGGAGTATAGTATATTCAACGTCGGGCCAATTGATATTTTTCCATTGAGGGGAGGCAGACCGTTTTTCTGGACCCCCTTCTCCCTAACGCTTAGCCCCACTAGATTTGAGATTATAAGGCGTTCGGCCCATTAGTTTGGAGAATTTTAACCCATTTCGCCCCATTTCGTTGTCAATTTTAAGACCTTTCGTGCCATTTAGGTGTCGATTATTTCCTGACGAGCGATAGCGAGCCTGCAATTTTAAGAGGAACTGGCCTTCGGCCGGGACATTTTCTACCGAAAAATGTACAAATTTATCTTGAAGGGGGGTCTAGGGGGTGTTTTTCTAAGCTTGATGGAGGTCTAGGGAGGAAACTAAAACAATATATGAAGACATGAATCAATAGACCAAACAAACGGCCAGTCTGCTTTTATGGGATACAATTTACCGTCAGATGAAATGGACCAGAGTGTAGTGTATTCAACATCGGGCCAACTACACTACACGATATAATATTATATAACCTGACCCTGCAAGCCCGTCTGGAGGTTAACATTATGGTTAAGCCGGTATCACACGAGAGCTTTTATAGTCAACATTCGATGATCAACATTTGTCTAGCATATTTTTTTGGAATATTTTGCCCTGGTATCGGAAACTAGACAGATTATAGATGAATTTAGGTCAACGAAAAAGTTTAAATGTTGAACTCATTAGCTGCCAGACCAGTGTTGAGGATAAATATTGAGGGAAAAAGGGCTCGTGTGATACCGGCTTTACGGAGCCACACTACTGCCAGATTCTTTCCACTGACGGAAATTGGTCAACTGAATTTACGACGGAATTTATAGGTGGTTGTGGCCGAGCCTGGGAGAGACGGAAAATTCCGAGGCAATACTATTTACCCCAAAATCAGTGGCGTAACTAGGATATGTGCAGGGACGGAGGAAGATGGGGTACATTTTGGTCGCATTATATATATATATACAGTATATATATATATTTATGGAGAGAGATATGTTTTGTTTCTCTATGTAGGCTATGCATATATATATATATGTGTGTGTGTGTGTGTGTGTGTGTGTGTGTGTGTGTGTGTGTGTGTGTGTGTGTGTGTGTGTGTGTGTGTGTGTGTGTGTGTGTGTGTGTGTGTGTGTGTGTGTGTGTGTGTGTGTGTGTGTGTGTGCCATCCCATATTTATTACTCTTCTCGCAACATGGTTTTGGATAGCACCATTTGTTTTTAAATAGTTTGATGCCTTTCAGTTTACTATCTGTCACCAATTAAATTTATCGCCCAATAATTTTGTCACCTGTCCATAATAATTTAATTGCCTCCTGCCCAGCGAACCCCGACCTGATAATTCCGATTTTCGAGGCAGTGAATGAAAAGTTACTCAATATTTCCTAACTGACATGGGACGCACTGAGCACGATATATTTGGTTGGGAAATATAAGAGATATTTTGTATTATTTATAGTTTATTGATAGTTTAAATGATGATACAGAAGTAATTGATTACATTTATATACGATGGTTAGCTTTATTTTAACTTTCCTTCTGACGTAACAACAACTAATTAATACATAATACCTAAAGGAATAAACAACGAGAGGCGCATGTAAATATTTAATACATAATACATAATACCTAAAGGAATAAACAACGAGAGGCGCATGTAAATATTTAATACATAATACATAATACCTAAAGGAATATACAACGAGAGGCGCATGTAAATATTGAATACATAATACATAATACCTAAAGGAATATACAACGAGAGGCGCATGTAAATATTTAATACATAATACATAATACCTAAAGGAATATACAACGAGAGGCGCATGTAAATATTTAATACATAATACATAATACCTAAAGGAATATACAACGAGAGGCACATGTAAATATTTAATACATAATACATAATACCTAAAGGAATATACAACGAGAGGCGCATGTAAATATTTAATACATAATACATAATACCTAAAGGAATATACAACGAGAGGCGCATGTAAATATTTAATACATAATACCTATAGGAATAAACAACGAGAGGCGCATGTAAATATTTAATACATAATACATAATACCTATAGGAATAAACAACGAGAGGCGCATGTAAATATTTAATACATAATACATAATACCTATAGGAATAAACAACGAGAGGCGCATGTAAATATTTAATACATAATACATAATACCTAAAGGAATATACAACGAGAGGCGCATGTAAATATTTAATACATAATACATAATACCTATAGGAATAAACAACGAGAGGCGCATGTAAATATTTAATACATAATACATAATACCTATAGGAATAAACAACGAGAGGCGCATGTAAATACGCTCTTTCTATTTATAAACATGTCTTCTTATCCATATTCCTGTATCAGTTTTTATAATTATTCTGCCTATGTTCTATCCTATCTATCTATCTATCTATCTATCTATATTCTCAGGCCCCCAATCCCCATTTTTTCCTATTTTTATTTCTAGTTTCTATTTTATTCTATTTTATTATTTTTATTTTCCTTGGGGGTGGCCGACTCAAGACAGAGCTTATGTTCTAGTACTGTTTAATGTGTCGTAATTATAGCGACAGTCCTACATTTGTTATGAATATTATCGGGAAAAGTAGAAAGTAATAATTTGTTCAGGTACTATAGTAATGTTAATTATTATGGACTAAAATAATGTTCGTATTATTTGACATCGACGCAGTATAAATATATATTTCTTGTGTTATCATTATTGTTTGAAAATTGAATACATTTGACGACATAATTCGTATAATTTATGCTTTAATGACCTTGATCCCAAGCTAAAGTATTAAAATAAAACTGCTTCATTGAGTCATCTGTATATTTTTACAGATCTCGTTGTGGGATTCGAGGGTCGAGGTGGAGCTGAATTAAGCTTCATTTACGAGGGTTTAATCTATCCGAACCAATAACTGGAATATAACGTTTACATCACTGAGCTCTAAGTAAGATATACAGGGTGTTGCAGAAATACTTTTCATGAAGTTCAGAATTATTACATCTAACAAAATTGAATGTACTGTTCTACATAATGGTTTGAGAGAATGTGCATACCTACCGAGATATTACGCATTTTATATTATACTGTATAGGTAAGTCTAGGGAATGAAAACAATAACATTACAACTGAATTATTATATTTTGTCACAAACTGTCTGACATCTGGTATTTACAACAGGTGCTTAAAGGTGAATTACACAAAGATGAAAGAAAGTGAGATAAGTTATTCAGCAGAACGTTAAATGCTCTATAGTAATACACCATTATTGGGAATATCCTTAAATTTTGCCCCTAACATATAAAACAAATTGGGTCAAGTTAAAGGTGAATTTCTGTTGCCTGACAACTATCGGAATCTATGACTTCATCACAATACTGGAAGGCGCGAAATTTGCAAGACAGTCAACTACCAGACGCCGCCAGATATAAACATTTTGAATATTTGTTTTCTTTACTGACGTAAATTTACTTTATTATACACAAACCTGAGCATCCTTAATATGTTTTGATGCATGCAAAATATACATCTTGCTAGGTATGCAGCTTATGTAGTTCACCTTTAAAGTTCCACCCACCCTCGTTAATATTAGTCGTTCATTTATTCCTGATGTGTTTATTATTTCCCTGGAAGCATCATGTACTCTGTGCCACAGTTTCTCACGGGTGTGGATTTGTTGCATGCACCCTAGTATTATCCCAAGGTACAGTATTGTGTGTATGGCTCTACTGGATTTACCATTTGCACCCCATAGAGTTTCTGGTTTATTTATCTAATATTAGACAATTATATTTCTAAAATGTGTAATATATCAGTAAGTTTTCAAATTCTCTCAAACCATCATACAGTAAAGTACACATTGTTACTACAGTAGTTCTATGCGTTCTGAATGTACAATATATGAAAGCTATTTATGCAACACCCTGTATTTTGGCGCTGTAGTTAATCTCTGATGGTAACATACGATCCACCTTTTTGACAGTACTGTATTCGCAATATTACTCATTTCATTATCTCTATGTTCTTGCTATCTCTTCCGTTCTACCTCCTTAACCGATACAGTACCGTTGACGTATTTTTTCATATTCTGGCCACTATTAGACGATTATAGTGAGCTTAGGACGACTTCTACCCATTGAAAGGCTACAGACTACCCCAATTAATCCTTTTAGCTACCATATGTCCATTAATGAAAAGGCAACATACTACCCCAATTAATCCTTTTAGCTACCATATGTCCATTAATTAAAAGGCAACATACTACCCTAATTTATCCTTTTAGCGACCATATTTCCTTCCGCAGCTTTATAAACTCGTCTATATGTAGCTAGAATTCAATTGAAAAGCCGTCGCCGGTACTGAATGAGTTAATAACCCCGGGCCCGCTCCTCCAAACCCTCTTTCCTCATCATGGTGGCTACACTTACAACGGTTGATTGGATGTGTGTGTGTGTGTGTGTGTGTGTGTGCATGTGTGTGTGACTGTGTATGTGTGTGTGTGTGATTGATATATATAGAGAGTGTGTGTGTGATTGATATATATAGAGAGTGTGTGTGTGTGTGTGTGTGTGTGTGTACCGGCGACGTAATTTTCATTTTGATTCTTGCTATAATACTACAGGATTTAGATGATCTTGTGCAGTTTAAATAGGATCTGTGGTAGTAATATGGGTTAATTAAGATAGTTCGAAGCCTGTTTAGCCCTTCTTAAGCTGAATAATATCGTCTATTAGTAGCCAGCATAAAATTAAATGGACAGAACTGGTACTGAACGGATTAAAACAATAGGCAAATTTGGGCGTAAGTTTTGTAACCTGTGTGTGTCATACTCAAACAGTAGTATGTATGTTTGTATGTATCGATTTCAACCCCTCCTATGGTACTTCTAAATAAGTTTGCTTCTAATTACCCCACATTGAATACCTTATCCTGCCAATCTACTGCACCTTTTTTGTCCGCTCTTCCTTAGACACATTTCTCTCTCTATCGATCCGTAAACCCCTTCCCTCTCCGTGTCATAAGTTCTCTCTTTCACTAGCTCTAGCGCTCTCTCTCTCTCTCTCTCTCTCTCTCTCTCTCTCTCTCTCTCTCTCTCTCTCTCTCTCTCTCTCTCTCTCTCTCTCTCTCTCTCTCTGCCCACGTCCTGTATCTCTCCATCTCTGTAAGAACAAAAACCCGACCGACGCCAAGGAGGGAACGGGTTGGTGTTCACGAAATGTTTATTAGTGACCATCAGCCTATCAGTCGACCAGTGAAAATAGTGATGGTGGTGGTGGACGGTTGGTGGGTGGTGGTGGTTGTGTCTGGTTGGTGGTTGTGGAGGTGGTAGTGTCTGGTTTGTGAGTGGTTTGTGGTGGTGGTTGTGCCTGGGGGTGGTGGTGGAGGTGGTATTTGGTTATGTTTGTATGTAGGTATATTACAAGCAGCCTCGTAAGGATTTCCAAGCGTGTTGTTGCATACTGTCATTGCACTTTATTGAATGCCTTTGCAATAATATATATATATATATATATATATATATATATATATATATATATCATAACATTCTCCTATATGTACAGTGGACTCCGAGTATATAAATTGCTACTTAATATCAAAATAACAGCTGAATATTTACGTTAATATATTTGGATTAAATTGCGTAGTTGAGTGTACTACAAGGTACATATTCTATCCTTTGTCTGCGTGTATAGCAAACGTTCTGTTCTAGGTGATAGGGCTTTCAACTCTTATTAAATAACAGTTTTCTTCTGAACATTATCGTTGCACATTTAATCATGATTTGTGTCCATATGTATTTATATATTTTGTGCATTGCTTTATAATATATTGCAGAAAACCATTACATTCTAACAAAACTAACTTCATTTAACCACTCTAGGCTATTAAGGGAGCCCACCTCGCTTTTCTTCTCTTTCTCTCCCTCTCTCTTTGGCTTTTATCCATTCGGCCCCATTCAGCCTACTGTTTTAAGACGTTTACCCCCATCCAGGTGTCAATTTTTCCTGGCGAGCGGTAGCGAGCCAGCATATATATATTTTTATTTTGGCAGCAAGCTAAATTTGTACATTATTCGATAGAAAAATGTCTCCGGCGAAGCCAGATTTCTCCATAAACTGCTGGCTCGCTATCGCTCGCAAGGAAGAAATCGACACCTGGATGGGGATAAACGTCTTAAAACAGTTGGCTGAATGGGGCCGAATGGATACAAGCCAAAGAGAGAGGGAGAGAAAGAGAAAAAAAAGCGAGATGGGCTCCCTTAACACAGTTGATTTGATAGTGAACTCTAACATGCTTTCCCTGTCAGCAACACCTGCAGTTCCCATCTCTATCATATAAGGGACCCCTTTATTGCTTGAAAAGTCCCACGTTCCAATATGCACCGAATTGTATGAGTCTCCCACACCCTCCGATACTTGTTCATTTTTATATTGGTGTATCTATCTATCTATTGCCGAACGTGTTACTCCCCTTTATGAGGGTGGCCATACACAAAATGCCCCCAAGCGTACCCATACCCTGTGAGGATGCCAATTTACTGAAGGACTTACAGGATTGACTACTCAACTTAGGGTCCGTCCTACTCCGAGGCCTTCTATATATCTTTTTAGCACTATTTTTCTACAGTGGTGTGCGGCTAGACCATCCACTAACCTACTCGCCCTTAGGTAAGCAGTACGGATTTGTATAAGACTTACTCCCCTAGACAGGTTGCCGACCAAGGCTAATGAGTCCCATTAGCCCATGTATGAATCCAGTAATATTTCAGACAGAAGGATCACTCAGAGGGACAGGCATGACAGTCCTCACACTCTCACAGACTTCCATGACTAGGAAAACAAATACATGCTCGCACATCCAAGGCTTAAGGGAGCCCACCTCGCTTTTTTCTCTTTCTCTCCCTCTCTCTTTGGCTTGTATCCATTTAGTACCATTCAGCCTACTGTTTTAAGACATTTACCCCCATCCAGGTGTCAATATTTTCCTGGCGAGCGGTAGCGAGCCGGCACATATATATTTTGTTTTGACAGCAAGCTAAATGTGTACATTTTTCGATAGAAAAATTTCTCCGGCGGAGCCGGATTTCTCCATACAATGCTGGGGAAGATATCGACACCTGTATGGGGATAAACGTCTTAAGACAGTTGGCTGAATGGGGCCGAATGGATAAAAGCCAGAGAAAGAGGGAAAAGGAGAGACAAATAAAAAATGTCAGTAAAGATGATATTGGAAGTTAGAGGTGAAGAGGATGAGAAAACACAGCTATGAAATTGGAGTCAGCCACAGAAAGGCCCTTGACATGAACCATATGCCGCCATACTCTCTTTGTTTATTGACTGTAACTCTGTAGTGGCTGAACATATTCTAACCTACCGCTGCTGCAGTCATGGAGTATATAAATAGAATAAGGCATGTCTGTACTACTCACTTCTCCGCTTGTTCTTCCTCTGTCCAATTACTCTTCTTTCCTACTTTACTCCAGCCATCTGGTCTGGGTTTGTACTTTCAGTCTTCTACTGTACTTCTCACTTCTCCGTTTGTTCTTCCTCTGTCCAATTACTCTTCTTTCCTACTTAACTGCAGCCATCTGCTCTGGGTTTGTACTTTCAGTCTTCTACTGTACTTCTCACTTCTACGCCTGTTCTTCCTCTGTCCAATTACTCTTCATTCCTCTACTTCACTCCAGCCATCAGGTCTGGTTTATACGGTGCTTTCATTGTTTTGCTAGTACCAATATGGAGATCAATTTGTTAATCTCATAATTGTACCTTATTATCAGCTAGATATTCAGTATATTTTGTTATAATATACTTAATATAACAAATATTTATTATTATTATACAAAGTACTTTCTCTATGTATTTGTAATATTATAATGTTGAATCTACAAAGTAATTTGGTCAGAAGCTTTGGTCATTTATACATTTAGTTTGTCTACGATCATATAATACACCAGCCGGAATTTGGGAGCGCAGACAGAGCATATTGTTGGGTTTACAAAATAGCGCCTTAAAGTAAATAATGCAAGTGTATTTTAATAGGTATTTTTCACAACAACGCTTATAGCATGCTGGTATACATTAAGGGGAGATTTCCACATGAGGTATTTTTTTCTTTACCCCTTTCTCCCTCATGTTTATCCCCATTGCTTTTGAGATTTTAAGATGTTCGCCCGATTAGTTTGGCGATTTTAAGAACTTTCGCCCCATTTACTTAACTTTTAAGACCTTTCGTATCATTTAGGTGTCGATTTTTTCCTGGCGAGCGATAGCGAGCATGTGATTTAAGAGGAACCAGCCTTCGGTCGGGAAATTTTTCTACCGAAAAATGTACAGATTTATTTTGAAAGGGGGTCAAGGGGGTGTAATTTCAAGCTTGATGGAAGTCTAGAAAACTCACTAAAAACCTCCCCTTAAGACCAACTATGATCCTCTATATATTCATTTAAGCAGTTTACTCACCTCCCAGTCGTTATGCAGTACTAACTAATCACAGATTATATTAGACATGGCATAGCTCCTCGGTGGTCTAGTCAGCTTCGTATTGGTCGGCAGACCCAGGTTCCGGGCCCGGCCTGGTCTTATGTCGAGAATGCTAATTAATTTGGGCTCCATTTATCAACTCTGCGAAGCAGAGTGGTGTCGCACACACAGATCCCACCCGTATACTGTGCACCACAATTCAGCTTGTCCGTCGTCAACGTCGTCCGTCGTCGTCGTCCGTCGTCCGTCCGGTAACTCCTCCTAGACTGTTCGATGGATTTTCACCAAATTTCACGGGTATATTCATTTGGTCAATGCAAAGGCCAGTCAAAAATAAATTTTTAATTTAACTTAAAGGTTAAGGTCAAAGGTCAAGGTTAAAAATAAGGTCAATTTTTCATGTCTCTTAGTTTTTACTAAAATGTCTTCATTTTCACTATACAAGTTACTGGTAACCTCGATATCTTATTGACCAAATCTTAGAAACATATTCTGAAGGGTAAGGTCTAAGGTCAAGGTCAAAGGTCAAAATATTTGTTTTACTTGTATTTCTTATATTAACTGTTTAATCCTCACTAAACTTACCATGTATATTCGGAATACTTAGGACAAGGTCATACAAGCAACTATACAATTCTATATGAAAGGTCAAGTTCACAGGTCAAGGTCAAATAAAAGGTCAATATGCTAATTTCATTACTTTTCAAGCAAACTTCACAAACTTTGGTGATATAGTTGCACTTTAAATGGAAAGGAAAATAATACATTTTGAGACATATATCATGAAGGTCAAGGTCAAAGGTCAAGGTCAACTATTCTATAAATATATATGAAACTAACTGATGGGTTTTAATGAAATTAGTCATACTTATGTTGATTTTCCTGGGCAATGTCTGTTTTTTGTTTTTTACTCTTACATAAAGGTCAAGGTCACAGGTCATGGTGAAAGGTCAATTTATACTATTTATTTTTAGTTTTTATTCAAATGTCTTCATTTTCACTTTACAAGTTACTGGTAACATTGATATCGTATTGCACAAATTTTAGATACATATTCTAAAGGGTAAGGTCAAAAATCAAGATCAAAGGTCAAAATAGTATTTTCACTAGTATTTCTTATACTAACTGTTAGATTCTCACTAGGCTTACCATGTATATTCGGAATACCTAAACCAAGGTCACACAATAAACTATTCTATTACATATGAAAGGTCAAGGTCACAGGACAAAGGTCAAATAAAAGGTCAGTATGCTATTTTCTTTACTTTTCATGCAAACTTCACAAAATTTGGTGAGATAGCTGCGTTTTAAGTGAAAAGGAAAATAATAAATGTTGAGATATATAAAGGTCAAGATAAAGGTCATAGGTCAAGGTCAACTATTCTATTAATATATATGAAACTAACTGATGTGTTTTAATGAAATTAGGCATGCTTATTTGATTTTCATGGGCAATGTCAATGCAAACAAAAATTTACTCTTACATATAGATCACAGGTCAAGGTCAAAGGTCAACTTTTATTATTTATTAAAAAAGATTACTCACATTTTAGAAAACTGGCTGTGTTATGGCTTATTACTTAAATATAGCCTAATATATACCAAATGTCACATAAATATTGTAATAGTTAAGGTCAGAGGGCAAGGTCAAAATAAGAGTATTTGTAATTTTCCCTAAACTCCTCCTTGACTGTTTAATGTATTGTCATAACATTATACAGGCAAATTCAGTTGGTCAATGCGACGATTATCCAAATATATGTATTTTACTTTTATCAAAGGTCAAAGGTCAAGGTCACAGTATATGATCACTATTTGTAATCAATAAGTTTTTATACGAATTAGGCTACACCATATTCATAATGTTAGTTAATACGAACAATGCTGTTAAGCTAACTAAATCCTTGATAAGAAATTCTAAGGTCGAAGGTCAAGGTCAAAGGTCAAGGTTATAGGTCGATATATGATTTTTACTAGTATTTCTTATTTAATGTAAGATTCTCATTAGGCGTATCATGCATATTCGGAATGCCTAGAGCAAGGCCATACAAGAATACACATAATTCCATTTGATAGGTCAAGTTCACAGGTCAACATCATATAATTATATGGTCATTATGCTAATTTCTTTACTATTCATGTAAACTTAAACAAAATTGTTGAGACAGTTGTGCATTAAGGGAAAATTAAAATGTTAAATTTTCAGACGTCATCAAGGTCAAGATGAAGGTCAAAGGCAAGGTCAACTATTCCTTTAATACCTCTGAAACTAATTGATGATCTTTAATGAAATTTGACACACTTATTTGATTTTCTAGGGTTACATTAAAGCAAACAAAAATATAATCCTACATAAAGGTCAAGGTCACAAGTCAAGGTCATAAGTTAACCATCATAAAAACCTCAATTTTCGATAAGCTGACGACTGTTAGTTGCATTTTACTTACATAACAATCAATCATATACAGTATATATACAGTACCGGTATATATATATATATATTATAATACTTAAGGTTAAAGGTCAAGGTCAAAGAACAAAAGAAGAGTGTTGATAATTGTCTTTAAACCCTTTGTGTACCGGTGACGTCTTTTTTAGTGTATTCTAGCTATAATTAGACGATTTTGTGAAGCTTATAAAGGATCTGTGGTAGTAAAAATGGTTAATATAGTTGAAAGCCTGATAATTTTATGGAGGCCCTTCATAAACTTAATAAAATTGTCTTAGTATCAAGTATGAAATGAAACTGACAGAACTGTACTGAACGGGTTACGTGTCGTCACCAAATTGTGCTGGCAAATTTGGTTGGTCAATGTAAAGATTGTCCAAATTTTGTTGTTTTCTTATTCAAAGGTCAAGATGAATGGTAAAGGTCACAGATTATGGTCACTATTGCTTTCTTATATATATTTTATATAAATTTTATATATTGTGATATATATATATATATATATATATATATATATATATATATATATATATATATATATACTGTATATATATATATATACTGTATATAAACCTATTTTACCGATTCAATACTACTTGCAAAATTATAGGCCGCAGAGTTGCGTATGCAGTTTTTTTCATGTTTTTTTTATTTTGGTAATGCGAAAACTGCACACCTACTTTATTTACTAGAGAGGCCTTGAAATATGCGCCCCAGTTGCAAATTATCTTCTCTAGTACTTGGTTACTATAGTCTATTTTTGTCCAGCTGAGGGTAAATGATCATGTTTCTATCTTTGTTACTCAGCTATAAGGTAGATTTTGTAGCGAAATATGATGTTAATTATGGAAACTTGGCATTAATACGACACACAGCCGTAGTAGTTTCATATAATCCATTAAGTATCGAGAAATCAGCTACTAAGGGATTCAATTTACCATCAGCTGGGAAAAAACAGACTATCGATTTTGTGTGGGTGTATGTGTGAATGACATACGGCTGTGTGACCACGAGTCGGAGCGGGTGGTAGTAGATGCAACTTGTTCCAATACAAACTATCACTTTTCGGTTGTCTAGTCGGTTTAGCGTTAATTTGCTACACTATAGGCCCGGGTTCGAGACTTGGCCTGGTCATACGTAAAAGATGTTAACCCGTTGAGTACCGGTGCTGTTTTTTTCACTTTATTATGGCTATTATCAGACAATATTATTCAGTTTAAAAAAGGCTTCCAGCAATTAACAGGATTCGAACTATCAAAAAAAAAAAAAAAAAGGAAAAGTGGAGAATGGGCCTGAGTACATACATACATACATACATACATACATACTGTACATCAAAGGCCGTAGCTCGATTGGTAGAGCGTTCGCCTGCTAACCGTGATGTTGACGGTTCGAGCCTCGGGCCAGCCAGTGTGTTATTGGCAGACGTCAGTGCTGTTGGTGATCGGTGCGGTCTAGCAATCTGTGGCAACTATTCACTACGTCCCTGATCCATCAGGGCACCCACCCTAGCCTTGCTATTCAGCAGGGAGTGTATGGTGGTAAAAACTGCATCATACGAACTATCTCACTTAACCCTTTTTCCTATCACAGATCATTCTTAAACTGCACAAAATCGTCTAAATATAGCTAGAACATATGAAAAGGACGTCGCCGGTAGAAAAGGGGTTAATGGAATTAAATATAGTTGAACCTTTACTAAAATTATAAATATTGGAAAGGAAGTGGCGACTATTATCTCATGTGCTTGTAAGGGGATATGGGCCATTTTTCTGGTCCCCTTTCTTCATCATGCTTATCCCCACATTAGGTTTTAGATATTAAGACGTTTGCCCCATTAGTTTGTCGATTATAAGACCTTTCGCCCCATTTCTTTGTCAATATTAAGACCTTTCGTGCCCTTTAGGTGTCGAATCTTTTCCTGGCGAGCGATAGCAAGCCTGTAATTTAAGAGGAACCGGCCTTCGGCCGGAACATATTTCTGCCGAAAAATTTACAAATTTATCTTGAAAGGGGGTCAAGGGGGTGTAATTTTAAGCTTGATGGAGATCTAGCGAAGAAACTAAAAAAAAAAAAAAAAAAAAAAATATACCTTATACCAAATTTTACATGATACATAGTCACCTGCATCGTTTTATACTAATAGTATTCATTGTTTTAAATACGAATTAGGATAACAACCTGTCCCTATGCGTGTACGTGTGTGTGTGTGTGTGTGTTTGTGTGTGCGCGCGTATGTGTATGTCTGTCTGTCTGTGTGTGTGTGTGTGCGTGTGCGTGTGTGTATTTTCTATCCTGCTCACACACCGCCTTTGATTGCTACACACCTTTAGTAGGTTTTCTTCCCGTTCCATTGGCCGCGGAGAAAAGGCTATTGGGGTATTGTTTGGTCCGGGCGGTGACACAAAGAACGGGACAGTAAAAAAAGTCAACTAACAAGGCTTCGATCTGTAAAAATAAAGAGAGGAACACATTTTTAAACCCTTGAATGGATGGTCTACAATGACACGAATAAAGTAATTGTAGATAAACATAAAAAGAGGAATACTTTGTTATACTTTTGAACGGATGGTCCACAATGTCACGAAACAAGTAACTGAATGGTACTGTACATTAGAGTGATAAGTAATAAATAAACTAACGAAAGCATATGGTCCTCCCGGGATTCGAACACACACCAATGATGTGTACTTACAGTATATGTTGACATTATTAGTACTGGAATTGAACTATAGTATGTTCGCTTTAAGTAGGCGAGAAATCATAACCTCTATCCTCTGTAACTCAAAACGGGGATCCGGCTGCGTACATGGCCTCCCCTGTACAGTGTGTGTATGTGTGTGTTTTATTTATCAATTGTTTTCATGTCTCAACCTCGGGACTGTAAGCTGTTCAGTACTTTGTAACTCTTACGAGGCCCCGATATTATCGATCGAAGCTTCGAAATGTTAGGTGCTTCATATGTGTTGCACTAGATGGGCTCAGTAGAGCTTCAATGTGGTGGTCGGTCATCTTCTAACTGTCTTGATAGCGTAATGCATAAGTGTGCGGAATTTCGATGTGAGTATCCTAGGTTCGAGTCCTTGGAGTGCCACATGTATTTGTTGTTGTTGTTGTTGTTGTTCCCTAAGCTGCCTGGCCGATCAGCCCCGAGTCCCTGAGGAAGGCCATGGCCACAATCGGGCTTTCCCACAGAGCTCTCATTGAGTGTAGATTGTGTTGTTGGCGTAAGTGGTTGTGTGAAATGCAGTCTTCTATGATGTGTTTAATGGTATGGGGTGCTGTGTTACATCCCGGGCAGGCGTCGACAACGGAGTCATCCAGTCTCTTCTGATAGCTCAGGAGAGCTGGATGGTCTCCGCATCTCAGCCTGGCCAGGTGGACTCTGTCCTCGCGAGGAAGGGAGGATTCGGAAGGATGGATTTCGGGAGGTAGTGCATGCAGATGCGTGTTGTCTGTGAGTGAGTGGATGGATCGGCGAGAGATATGAGTATGGATGTGCTTCTGGAAGTTGGTTCGGGGTGGGCAGGGAGGGAGAGAGGACAATAATTGTGTGTGATACCGTGTGCTGGGTGTTGTTTTGATATTTCTTGGTGTCTGTGGGTGTGTTGCCATGTAGTTTAGTGGGTGGTCTTGGTTCGTGGAGGCTGCTGCCAGGAATTGAGTGCCTCTCATGTCCAGATGGTCTTTGACTTTGAGGATTTTGGTTTCTTGATGTAGGTGATCTGTGGTTGCAGTAGCTGTGCAGCCTGTAATGATCTTCAGGGCTTTGTTTTGAATAGTCTGTAAGGTCTTATGATGTGTTTCAGCTAGGTTAGAAGCCCAGGCTGGGCTTGCGTATTCCATCACTGATCTTATGTATTGTTTATATACTGTGGTGGTAGTTTCTTTGTTGTGTCCAAATTTTGTGTGAGCAAGTGACCTGAGGGCGTTAAGTCTGGGTGTCAGTTTCTTTTTAATGTTTGTGGTGTGCTGTTTGAATGTCATATGAGTATCATATGTTACTCCTAGGATTTTGGGGTGTGTGTATGTGTTAGGGGTGTGTTGTTTATGGTGAGTTGAGGGATGTATTCGTGTTCTCCTGTCCAGCTTGTGAGCAGGGTTGCGGTGGATTTGGCTGGGGCTAGATTAAGTCTGTTTGTAGTGCACCAGCCATGTAGTGTGTTGAGATAGGGTTGAAGGAGATCTGTTTCTCTTTTTGGGTCATGGTGTGTGCATGTGAGTGTTATGTCATCTGCATAGGAAGCTAAGTTTATTTGGGGCGTATTGGGTGTAGTTATATCGTGCATGTACAGATTGAAGAGTGCGGGCGATAGGACGGATCCTTGTGGGACTCCGTTTGGAAAGTTTCTGATTTTAGATGACTGACCGGCAAAAGACACATGTGCACATCTGCCTGCTAGGAAGTTGGCCAGCCACCTTTTTGTGTTGTTGTGCATGTTTGTGTTGTAGATTTTGTTTGTTAGGTTGTGGCGGGGGATGGCATCGAAGGCTTTACTAATGTCGAGTGTGGCTAATAGTGATCTGTGTGGTGGTCTAGCTGAGTTGATGCCGTCAAAAGCTCTTTGTATTTGTTGATTTCATTAATTGAGTTTAGATGTAAAGTTGGTTGGTGGAAAAGCATAATAATGCATTCGTGACTATATAGGAGGTGTTTTCTTGACGTGTCGGTGTAGCCAGGTTACTTGTAGAACAGCAGGAACGATCAGATTACCTCTGAAAAAAACCCGACGTTGGCGTGGACTTGATCCGAGGTCCTTTTGGTCTGCAATCCACGACGGTATCCACTGTGTGTGTGTGTCTTTTTTTTTTTCCCAGTATGAAGGTGGTCTGGCGCACTATAAAATAATAACTATAATCGTCTGATTACTTATATAGCGTCCGTATCTCCTCCTTCGAGGATTCACAAGCGCTTGACCTTCTTTAATCAACCAGAGACCATTACCCATCCCCCATGCTCATGGGAGACGGTAACCGCGGCCTATATTCCAGAAAGAAAGACAAAAACGGCAGGGATTGAACGCAAGACTGCAAGATGGGAAGCAGAAGTGCTATCAACTGAGCCACACATACAGAGAGAGAGAGAGAGAGAGAGAGAGAGAGAGAGAGAGAGAGAGATCCTACCCCTATGTTTGCCCTAAATGTACATCAAACTGAACCGTGACGTCCATATAACTATTAGTCACGGGGTCATTTGTGACGGTCTACATCACGGACGTGTTTGATGGCGGTGATGTCAACAGGTTTACCCCCCAGTATAGTTCACGCGTTAAGGGAGCCCACCTCAATTTTGTTTCCCTTTCTCCCCCTCTCTCTTTGGCTCGTATCCATTCGGCCCCATTCAGCCTACTGTTTTAAGACGTTTACCCCCATCCAGGTGTCACTATTTTCCTGGTGAGCTGTAGCGAGCCAGCATATAAATGTTTTTGTTTTGAGAACAAGCTAAATTTGTACATTTTTCGATAGAAAAATTACTCCGGCGAAGCTGGATTTCTCCATACAATGCTGGCTCGCTATCGTTCGCCAGGAAGATATCGACACCTAGATGGGGATAAACGTCTTAAATCAGTTGGCTGAATGGGGCCGAATGGATACAAGCCAGAGAAAGAGAGACACAGAGAGAAAGAAACAAAGCAGGTGACCCCCCTTAACCCCTGACGTTTTTTACTGTTAGTCTAGCTATATTCAGACGATTTTGTTAAGTTTAAGAATGAATTAATTAAGGATTAATCAAGATAGTCTGTAGCCTTTTAACCTGGTAGACATCCTTCCTAAGCTAAATAAAACAGTCTAATAGTTGCCAGAATATAATGAAAAGGACGTCACCGGTACTGAATGGGCTAATGTTGTATTACTCAGATTATAGTCCGTTCATTCCAGGTTGGGCAGAAATCGTAACCCCTAACCTCTCATAACTCAAAAAGGACTAGAGTAATCGAGCTAATATAGATACCAAATAGGAAGACTTGGCTAAGGAATATGTGTATAAATTGACAGCTCTTTTTCTCTAGCCCTTTTTGAGTTACAGAGGTTACAGATTATCATTTCTGCTCAACCTAGAATGAACGGACTATACACAAAGTTATTATTCCAACATGGACTTTCCCCACCAGGATATTAGGGGATATGTTTGATGGAATTCATATTATCACCAACCCGCCAATTAACTCACAAATATACCTAATTAATGAAATCAATGAAACTAATGAATACATGTGGTACTCCAGAGATTCGAACCTAGGACACTCACACTGAAATCCCGCGCACTAACCACTACGCTATCTAGACCGTTAAGGGGAGATTTTTAGTTTGCTTCCTAGACCTTCATCAAGCTTAAAAAATACCCATAAGTCCCCCTTCGATATACATGTGTAAATTGCTCGGTAGAAAAGTGGCCCAGCCGAAGGCCAGCTCCTCCTAAATTACAGGCTCACTGACTCGCCAGGAAAATATCGACACCTATATGGCACGGCAGGTCTTAAAATTGAAAACAAATGGGCGAAATGTCTTACAATTGGCAAACTAACGGGGCGAACTTCTTAAAATCGCAAATAATGGGGATAAACATGAGGGAGGAGATTCGAAAAAATATCCTTAAGTGAAAGTCTCCTCTTAAAGGTTTATGCAATATACTGTATATGATAGAAACTGGACGCAGAACTTACTACAGCGGTGTACACATAAACCCAAATACATACATTGCATAAATCTCAAGCCTGATTCACTTCATCTGTTAACCCTTTTAAGATCCGATTACGTTTTTTTTTGCTATTATTAGATCTTATTCAGATTAGGAAAGGTATATTTAAGTCAGAGGGTTAACTGAGGTAGTCGTTATCCTTATAATTCCCATAGATCCTTCCTAAACTGTATGAAATTGTTTAATAATAGCCAGAACTGTCTAAATGCGGCATAATCTTAAAAGGGTTATATTATATGATTCAGCATTTTCGTTAAATGGAAGGGCAGGAAGACCCCCATTGAGATGGAGAGACTGTGTAAGAAAGGCTATGGATGATAGAGGAATGACTATAGATCAGGCAGGGGAAGTGGTGGTGGACAGGAGTGAATGGAGAATGCTTGTGAATAGTTGAGTGAACACGTGGTCATTTGGAGTAAGGGGTCGGGCGCAAGTTGGACTAGATAATAGTCCATCAGGCGCCTGGCCCGGGGAGACGATTAATATGAAGGGTGCGCCTGGAAGTGTGGTGGGAGGGCTTGTGGCTTTGGCTCCGCTGCATGTCTGCCTGCCGAGATCGGAACCTCTCCGGGTGGTCGGGGGCCGGGGGAGTGCTGGAGCGACCTTGGTGACCCTGGTCTCTGGGTCTTCTCCTGGGTGACCTGGATGTGTGTGAGTTTGTGCTTTTTATCTGTGTTTATTTGTTGTTTTATGTTGTTTTTTTGTGTTTTCCCTGTTCTTGCTCTGTCTTGAGTCGGCTACCCCCAAAATGGGGATTGGGCCTGAGCATATAGATAGATAGATAGATAGCATTTTCGTTGCCTTTTATACTTTCTATGTGTAGACGAAGACAACTAATCAATAAGATACCTTAGTGGTTTAGTCATTGGTGCATATGTTTTTTTTTATCTGGCTAGAGTTCATATTTCTCTACCAATCCTTCTCGACGAATAAGTTGGTCACATATCATACTCATTTTTCGTAAACTGTATAATTTTCGTGTCCGTCCTTTCATTGTACTTCACTAACTCACTCTTCCCTCTTTCTCCTGGTCCCCTCTACCTCCCCATCACCTCCTCCAAACCCTGTTTCCTCATCACGCGTGTTGCACTTACAAGAATTAATTGATTGGATTCTGATGTGTGTGTCTGTGTCTGTGTGTGTGTGTGTGTGTGTGTGTGTGTGTGTCTGTGTGTGTGTGTGCTCAGCAGCTCGGATGAATCTCACCGAATACGTTTGGATATTATGACTTTAAACATTGACATTCAGTTTTACATGTTGGTTACATTACAAATGTTCAGGTGTTTGTTACATCAAGTGCCTATATCATAATTGGTCAACAGTTCGTAGGGCTTAAGGTGAGGCTGATGGACTGTTGAGGTTAAGGGGAGATAGGTCGTCTTTCTGGTCCCCTTCTCCCTCGTGTTAAGCCCCATGTGTTTATTTGTTGTTTTATGTTGTTTTTGTGTTTTCCCTGTTCTTGCTCTGTCTTGAGTCGGCTACCCCCAAAATGGGGATTGGGCCTGAGCATATAGATAGATAGATAGATAGATAGCATTTTCGTTGCCTTTTATACTTTCTATGTGTAGACGAAGACAACTAATCAATAAGATACCTTAGTGGTTTAGTCATTGGTGCATATGTTTTTTTTTATCTGGCTAGAGTTCATATTTCTCTACCAATCCTTCTCGACGAATAAGTTGGTCACATATCATACTCATTTTTCGTAAACTGTATAATTTTCGTGTCCGTCCTTTCATTGTACTTCACTAACTCACTCTTCCCTCTTTCTCCTGGTCCCCTCTACCTCCCCATCACCTCCTCCAAACCCTGTTTCCTCATCACGCGTGTTGCACTTACAAGAATTAATTGATTGGATTCTGATGTGTGTGTCTGTGTCTGTGTGTGTGTGTGTGTGTGTGTGTGTGTGTGTGTGTCTGTGTGTGTGTGTGCTCAGCAGCTCGGATGAATCTCACCGAATACGTTTGGATATTATGACTTTAAACATTGACATTCAGTTTTACATGTTGGTTACATTACAAATGTTCAGGTGTTTGTTACATCAAGTGCCTATATCATAATTGGTCAACAGTTCGTAGGGCTTAAGGTGAGGCTGATGGACTGTTGAGGTTAAGGGGAGATAGGTCGTCTTTCTGGTCCCCTTCTCCCTCGTGTTAAGCCCCATTTGTTTTGAGATTATAAGACGTTCGGCCGATTAGTTTGGAGATTTGAACACCTTTCGCCCCATTTCGCTGTCAATTTTAAAACCTTTCGTGCCATTTAGGTGTCAATTATTTCCTGGCGAGCGAAAGCGAGCCTGAAATGTTAAGAGGAACCGCCCATCGGCCGGAACATTTTTCTACCGAAAAATTTACAAATGTATCTTGAAGGGGATTCTAGGGTGTGTTTTCCTAAGTTTTATGGAGGTTTAGCGAGAAAAAGAAGAAATAAAGGAATAACTGAATTAATAGAAAAAGAAAAACAAAAACGGTCTGTCTCCCTTTAATCTATCTCAAATCTGTCCACTCTCTTACTTACAGCCATATTGTGTTACACTATAACAACCTGCAATACATTTCATTATCAACCACGCCTCCTGTCTTGCCTAATTAACTTATCAAGATTTCTCTTCATTTACCTGTCTTCCATGTTTTGCTTTTTGACCTCTCCTATGTGTAAAAGTATTTAGATTTTGAGCTTATACTAATACTTGAACCTATGGAATTATTACCAGTTTGAGAAAACAGAATAAATATACTAACTTATATTTTTGAGAGAGAGAGAGAGAGAGAGAGAGAGAGAGAGAGAGAGAGAGAAGGTGCCGCCGCATGCGAAACTAGGTGGAACTGGTGACCTATGTTAATACAGAGACTGAACAACTGTGCACTAAGACTCCATCTAAAAGATTCAAATTTGTTTTTTACATTTTAGCATCCTATTCCATACCATTCAACTAAGTACTACAAACAAGAAGTGTTCAGTAAGGAAGGTGTCTGTTCCTGGTGGTTAACCCCTTCTGTACCGCCGACGACATTTTAACTTTATTCTGGCTAATTTTAGACAATTTTATTCAGTTTAAGGGGAGTTATTTAGTTTGTTCCCTAGACCTCCATCAAGCTTAAAATTACACCCCCTTGAGTACCTTTCAAGATAAATTTGTACATTTTTCGGTAGAAAAATGTCCCGGCCGAAGGCCGATTCCTCTTAAATTACAGGCTCGCTGTCGCTCGCCAGGATAAAATCGACACCTGAATTGCACAAAAGGTCTTAATATGGGGTGAAAGTTCTTAAAATCGCTAAACTAATGGGGCAAACGTTTTATAATATCAAAAGCAATGGGGCTAAACATGAGGGAGAAAGAGGTCAAGCAAAAAATCCCTCAAGTGGAGATCTCCCCTTAAAGGGCCTCCCACAATTAATAGGCTTTGAATTATACGACTTGACCATTTTGACTATCGCAGATCATTCTTAAACTGCACAAAATCGTCTAAATATAGCTAGAACAATATTAAAAAGACGTCGCCGGTACAGAAGGGTACAGAAGGGGTTAATGTTTAAGTTCTAAATAAATCAACGAAGTTTCATCATATCCGTTTATTAGTGTTTGCCAAATACTGCCACGGACAGACATAATTTCGGCAAACCACGTTTGGTGGATATAAGTAACTTCATTCTAATGTGGTCAATCTGGTATAACCGTCCTGGTGGTGTAATGGTTAGAGTGTTTACAAATCTGTGTGTGATAACCCAGGTTCGAATCCCGGTGGATCACATATATGCTTTCATTAATTTCAATGGAGGTTTTTGGTGTTGTGGTGAAACTAATAAAAATGGTTCCATGTCATCTCAACCAGTAGACCATTTCAACCAGTAGCTCTCAACCAGTGCTAAATTAACCCAGACCAACCAAACCAATGCCAAAATATAGTACTAACTTAACCTAACCAAACCTAACCTAACCAAACCTAACCTAACCTAACCGTATTGGTTGATTTGGTACTGGTTGAGAGCTACTGGTTGAAATGGTCTACTGGTTAAGTTGACCGGTCACCAATAAAAATATAGAATACTTTTATTTTTTAATATTCACCAATTATACAAGCTAGGCATTTTCTAAGGGACACAGAACATACATTTCGCCGCTCTAGGTAGCCTATATCAAGGTCCATAATTATATACAACGTTGTAACTATAAACCTTGGCCTATATACGGTATACATTCTAATCATGCCCGTTTTCTTTTCCAAATTGCTCTATATATTTAATTTCGCAACAAATCTCCGGGCAATTTAATTTCATGACATGAGTTAATTTGGCTTGTTTTTATCTGACACTTGTAGAGTGATAGGCCTATTATAAAATGCATACATTTGAAATAAAACAAAATAACACATGATAAGCGAGTGTACAGTTGGCTACATCATTTGTCATACACTCCTTGCTTTTATGTATGGAAGGAAAATTAGTATGGGTGAATTATATGTGTACAGTATTTTATTTTGCTATTCTATATCTATATCTATCTATATCTATCTATATCTATCTATATCTATCTATATCTATCTATATCTATCTATATGCTCAGGCCCAATCCCCACTTTTCCTATGTTTTGTTTGTTTTCTATTTTACTCTATTTTATCATTTTATTTATTTTTTATTTTCTTGCAATATATATAATAAGTTGTGGTGAAGCAAAGATATTAATTATTTTTGGGGAGTGCTGGAGCGACCTTGGTGACCCTGGTCTCTGGGTCTTCTCTTGGGTGAGCTAGATGTGTGTGAATTTTGTGTTTTGTCTGTGTTTGTTCGTTGTTCTGTCTTGTGTTTTGTGTTTTCCCTGTTCTTGCTGTCTTGAGTCGGCCATCCCCAAGAAGAAAAAAAAAAAAAAAAAAAAAAAAATATAGAGTAAAATAGAATATATATATATATATAAATAGCAAAAGTGGGGATTGGGCCTGAGCATATACATACATACATACATACATCCATACATAGTTTATTGTGCGTGAAGGTGTCTTGTGCAGTAATAGATTATGGTGTATTTTAACCCCTTCACCCCCATGACGTAATTTCCATCCTACTCTGGTTACCATTCGACGCTTTTCTTTAGTTTGTGATCTACCTATACGACTCAAATGCGTAAATACGATCTCAATAAACCCTCATAGTAACATAGGCGCTTCTTAAACTGCATAAAATCCTCTAATGTATAGCCAGCACAAAGGTAAAAATGCGTCATGGTGCTGAAGGGGTTAAACGGTGTGTTTAGTATTAAGCCGCTGTCACACGAGCGCTTTTTCCGGCAATTTGCTATGAGCAAGTTTTTTCTCATATTATTTTGGGACTTTTTCGCACTGGTATCGGCAACTAGACTGAAGGTAGATTATGTTAGGCGGCTGAATTCTGATAAACTGTAATTTTTTAAGCTTCCAGACTACAATTACTCCTAAAAATTGCTCGAAAAAGGGCTCGTGTGACTCCGGCTTTACTATTGTGAGGAAGGCAAGTAGACATTAAGGGGCTAGTGCTTGTTTTTGGGGGCTACTTATTAATTTATTTATTTAATTTTGAGTTTCCTCGCTAGACCTACATCAATCTTAACAAAACACCCCCTATACCCCCTTTTAAGATATATTTGTACATTTTTCGGTAGAAAAATGTTCTGGCCGAATGCCGGTTCCTTCAAAAATGAAAGGCTTGCTTTCGCTCGCCAGGAATAAATCGACACCTAAACGGTACGAAAAGTCTTAATATTGACAAAGTAATTGGGTGAAAAGTCTTAAAATCGCCAAACTAATACGGCGAACGTCTTATAATCTCAAAACCATTGGGGCTAAACACTATGGAGAAGGGGCCAGTAAAAGCGAGTACCTCCCCCCCCCCCCTTAAGCTTAAATGGGTTAATATGTACTGTGATGTGTCTTTTTAACCCTCTCTGTACCGGTGACATCCATTTCATTATATTCAGGCAACTCTTATGCGATTGTCTTCAGCTTAAGAAGGATGTCTACCTATTAAAAGACAACAGACTATCTCAACTCATTCTTTTAGCTACCGCATATCCTTCCTAAGCTTCATAATATCCTCTAAATGTAGGTAGAATAAAACAAAATGACGTCGCCGGTACAGAAGTGGTTACATAGTATGGACAGAAGTGTTTATAAGTGGCTCCAGAAGACACCCACCACCACGACACCTATACAAAATTACAGCAATACCTTAATTACGCAGATATGAATTAAAACATAAACACAATAAAATAATATAAATAAATAAATAAATATATATCTATATATACTGTACAGTATATATATATATATATATACAGTATATATATATATTTATATTATACTGTATACATACTGTATATATATACTGTATATACAGTATATATATATATATATATATATATATATATATATATATATACAGTATATGTATACTGGATTTTATATAATTACTGTATATATATATATATATATATATATATATATATATATATATATATTTGAGTTATAATTTTGCCTATATCCCGCCATTACCCCCCTTTCCAACACACACCTCACCCCTGCCCCACTCCCTTCACCCCCGCCCCCTTCCCCTCATCCCCGCCCCCTTCCCCTCACCTCCGCCCCTCTTCCCTCAACCCCCTTACCCCCGCCCCCCTCCCCTTACCCCCGCCCCCCTTCCCTCACCCCCGCCCCCCTCCCCTCACCCCCGCCCCCTTCCTTCATCCCCGCCCCCTTCCCTCACCCCCGCCCCCCTCCCCTCACCCCCGCCCCCTTCCTTTATCCCCGCCCCCCTCCCCCTCACCCCCGCCCCCCTCCCCTCACCCCCGCCCCCCTTCCCTCGCCCCCGCCCCCCTCCCCTCACCCACATGTCAGGGTCGGTGTGGCAGATAAGATAAGAGGGTACAATGGCGTCTTAAGGGAGCCCACCTCGCTTTTTTTCTCTTTCTCTCTCTCTCTCTTTGGCTTGTATCCATTTGGCCCCATTCAGCCTACTGTTTTAAGACTTTTACCCCCATCCAGGTGTCAATATTTGCCTGGCGAGCGGTAGCGAGCCAGCATATATGTAGTTTTGTTTTGACAGCAAGCTAAATTTGTTAATTTTTCGATAGAAAAATGTCTCCGGCGAAGCCTGATTTCTCCATACATTGCTGGCTCGCTATCTCTCGCTAGGAAGAAATCGACATCTGGATGGGGATAAACGTCTTAAAACAGTTGGCTGAATGGGGCCGAATGGATACAAGCCAGAGAGAGAAAAAAGGAGAGAAAGATAAAACAAAAAACAGGTGAACCCCCTTAAAGCTTTGAGGATAAAATGTTTGGGAAATGTTGCACTTTCTGTTTGATAAGGGAGGGACACTACCACTGGGTCTGCAGAAAAGAAAGAGGCTAGATAAATGGTAGTAGTTCCATATTGCCTTGGGTTACTGATAATATAATATGGAGATTGTGTGGATATAACGCTAGAAAACAAATGGTTGTTTTGTAAAGTAGAGTGGTGATGACACTTTTACTAACAGGATAATGAACGAGGCGGCGTGTCCAATTACAAGTATACATTTGTAACACTGAATGAAATGCAATTATCTGACTTTTTCTCAAATGAAGCAATACACTACTTAATAAATGTCTGTTCTGTCCCGTTATCTAGTCTTTTAAGTTCAGAACTCTCAGAGGAATATCCTACAATTCAACAATACAAAAATCAATCCTTCATCTTCTCTCAATATTCTCGGTGTCTCTTTTTCTTCTGCTCTCACTTGGAAGGACCACATTACCTCCCAGAAGCTGGGTGTGCTCAACCGCCTCTAGGGGTTCTTTACCTCTGCACAGCTTCTTGCTCTGTACAGGAGCATAGTGCATCCTTGTATTGAGTATTGTTCACATGTGTGGGGAGGATCCTCTCACACCGCACTCCTATACAAAGTAGAAAGGAAAGCCTTTCGTATCATTAACTCCCGTCCACTCACCAACTCTCTGCAATCTCTCTCTATTCGCCGCAATGTTGCATCTCTCGCTATTCTATCACTACTATAATAATCAATGTTCCTCAGAGCTTTCCCAGTGTATACCACCTCCTCTACGTAGGGTACGTAGTACCTGTCTTGCAACACAATCTCACCCCTACTCTCTGCAACTCTCCAACCCAAGAGTGAAACGGTATTCTCAGACTTTCTTCTATTCAACTGCTGAGCTCTGGAACTCTCTCCCAGAATAAGTCTTTCCATCTTCCTATGACTTAAATTGCTTCAAACTCCGTGTGTCCAGGCATTTTGGCTCGAACGTCCCTTGATTTTGGCCTTGTCACTCTTTCAACTCTGTGGGAGGCACTCGATACAGACAGTTCTGCCTTTTTTCTCCCTCACTCACATAGAAAATAACAAAAAATAATGCAGGATCTTGATTCCGACACCCCACGATGTGATAAATGTGGTGCAATCCTTGTGCAGGTCGGGGTATGACTGGTGGCAGCATCATTGTGTTACCGTCATTCGCCATTGACGTACAGTTGGTCGCACATATTCTATTCCTTTGGAGTCTTGATTTGACAGCGCTGCACCCACCTCCACAACCCCCCTCCCTCATTCTACCTCCTGCCAATAGTACCAACTGTACATGGGGGTGCAAAATCCAGCATTATAGTGCAATAGAACATTATATATCCGGTGTTCACATAAACCGATATTTTGAAATATGTCAATATTTGTCATTCACTCATATTTTAATACTGGACTGTGAGCAAAATTATACTTTAACTGTTCAGTATCGGTGTCGTCTTTTTACATTTCTTCTGGCTACTTTTAGACGATTTTATTCAGTTTATGTAGGGCCTCCAGCAATCAACAGGCTTCGAACTATCTCAATTTATCTCTTTTACAACCACAGCTCCTTGGTAAACTGTACAAACCGTATACATATAGCTAGAACAAAATGTATATAATGTATATAATGTATATAATGTATATAATGTCGTTTTTAAAGAAGGGGTTAGCTGATATTAATGTAATATTTGACTCATTTCTGATATGATGGACTTACATAAATATTTATTGAACAAACCAATGATTACCTAAAACATGAAAGCTTAAATTATTACCTGTAAACAAAATATAAAATAACATCTGTACCTAACTCCGTGACACTGATGACAGCGGTGCGAAAAAAAAAAGAAAAAAATACGCATGCCTCCCCCTCCCTCCATGCAAAAAATATCAAAACAGACATAACAGCTCGTACAGTCGCGCTAATAAGTGAAATTTCGGCACCAAGTATAGTTCGATCAATAATTGGTATCAGCAATGTCTAAAACTTGATTTATCCGTTTCGAGTGAGATATAAAAGAATGTTCCTACACTTACCCACCCTATTCAACATCTGACAGACATTAATACAGCACAGAGCGAGACAAACGTAATGATAGCTGAGACATGACTTATTAGCGCCACCGTACCTCCACCCCTCCATGAATGGTATGCTATATAAAATAATGAGAATGCAATGTACAAGATAAGAAAGAAAATATTTAGATACGAACAATAAGCTAAGCATATCATTATATCATTACAATGATATATACATAGCAGGTGGCGATTCTCTTAAGGCGGGATGGTTCACTTTTTGAGCGATTTTTGCATGTATTCATTATTTTTCTAGTTTCCTCCCTAGACCTCCACCAAATTATAAAAAAACATCCATTAGATCCCCCTTTTAGATTAATTTGTACATTTTTCGGTAGAAAAATGTCCCGGCCGAAGGCCGCTTCTTCCAACATTACAGGCTCACTATCGTTCGCCAGGGAAAAAATCGACACATAAATCGCACGAAAGGTCTAAATATTGACGAAGAAATGGGACAAAAGGTGTTTTAAATCGACAAACTAATGGGGAAAACATCTTAACATCTGAAAACCAATAGTGCTAAACATGAGGGAGAAAGTGGTCCAGAAAACCGTCCCACACAGCATATTGCCGGGGGGTCTGACTGGAAATACCATGGATTGAATTCACAACCTGAATCACCAGAGACAAAGGCTGGAGGCGAGAGAAAATATTTTAATATATTATAATGTGTTAGGGCTAGCATAAAACAACGCAAAATGTAGGATATAATAACGTTGGACAAATTATATAATGTGAAAGCATACGATTTTTTTAATCCCAACCAAACTTAAATTGACGTGTTTACTGTTATATGCAAATAATATATATTCGGCCACCTCCGTAACATTAATTAATTATCCCTACCATTATGACATCCGCCTCACTTACCACTTTCATATTCGACATTAATTACAACCACCATCATCATCATCATCATCATCACATTAACAATCACCACCAACACCCACTCTGTCGTCCATCGTCCGAAATTCTGTATTTATACATGCATGTGTACCCCACTTCTGTATTTATACATGCATGTGTACCCCAATTACAGTAGATGTTTTTGTTTTGTTTTGGTCAACATTAAAGAATGCAAAAATGCTAAAAACAATTATCATGAATAACATTACATTCATCTAATGGTATTCTCCTTTCATGTAAACTATTGTATTTTGTTTTGCATTAGTACTAATTGGGTCATTGATAATCGTAATTATTGCTGTCATGTATTTTATCTGTTGTAACAGTCTTAATGTCACCCCTCCACCTCCACTCTATAGAAGCGAACAATACTTAAGCTGAGAACGTACATGATTTTCTGCACATATGTATACATATTTCTGTATTTTGAATATACCTTTATTAATTTTTCTTTGATATATTTATATTCCATAATATATTTTGTGTTAAATTTGTTTATTTGTTTATGAACTGCATTCAGTATGATTTTCTTATATATATACAGTATGAATATATATATATATATATATATATATAATATATATATATATATACATATATATATATATATATATATATATATATATATATATATTTATGTATATATATATATATATATAACACCAGGTATAATTGTCTTGATGGTGTAATGGTTAGAGTGTTTAAGTTCTGTATGTGGTATCCCGGGTTGGAATCTTGGGAGAATCACATGTTTTCATTCATTTAATTTGGGGGTGTTTGGTGTTGGGAGTTAAATGTATTAATTAAGATTATTATGCCATACTCTGATCTCTTCTCCTGCCTCCCACTTCCCTCCCAACAATATTTAGGCCACTCTGGTGGTCTAAAATTTTGCGGTGATGAATGTGCAATTGTCTCATAAATAATGAAGGAAGAGACGGACGAGACTTCAAGAACTGGGGAAGGGACACCTAAGTAAGAATATGAACATGAATAGACATAATTGAGGAGAACTATAGTGTATTCGTCGCCGATAGAGAAGGGGTTGACAAATATTCAGTTGAATTTACGGTCACAGGACAGAGAGCAATATTACCAACGTAGTACGGTTTTTTTTTTTTTTTTTTTTTTCCAAACTTACTTCCTCTCGGGCATAGGCTGAGAGCCTTAACATTCACCGCTTTACAATGCACAGTGAAGCCCGTGAGGTCTTGTTTCAGTCTAGGGAGTGAGACATGTGAAGCACGTAGAGTACAACGAGCACCTGCCATCTTGCCTTCACATGAGGCACGGTGCTCACTCATGGCCCGAAACGACCCCATCTCTGAAGCCACCTCGTTCCCGTGCTTCACTGTCTCACCCCCTACACTCGGACTCTCACACTTACACACACACAACGCCACCTGTTGAACTCACCAGGGAGGTCACCCGCCTTTTTTTCTCTCCTTTTGTATTTCTCTCTTTCTTTGGCTTGTACCCATTTGGCCCCATTCAGTCAACTGTTTTAAGACGTTTATCCCCATCTAGGTGTCGATTTCTTCCTGGCGAGCGATAGCGAGCCAGCATTGTATGGAGAAATCCAGCTTTGCCGGAGACATTTTTCTATCGAAAAATGTACAAATTTAGCTTGCTGTCAAAACAAAAAATATATAGGCTATGCTGGCTCGCTACCGCTCGCCAGGAAAATATGGACACCTGGATGGGGGTAAACGTCTTTAAACAGTAGGCTGAATGGGGCCGAATGAATACAACCCAGATAAAGAGAGGGAGAGAGGAAAAAGCGAGGTGGGTTCCCTTAAGGGGAGGTATTTAGTTTGTTCCCTAGACCTCCATCAAGCTTAAAATGACACCCCCTTGAGTCCCTTTCAAGATATATTTGTACATTTTCGGTAGAAAAATGTCCCGGCCGAAGGCCGGTTCCTCTTAAATTACAGGCTCGCTATCGCTCGCCAGGATAAAATTGACACCTGAATAGCACGAAAGGTCTTAATATGGGGTGAAAGTTCTTAAAATCGCTAAACTAATGGGGCAAACGTTTTATAATATCAAAAGCAATGGGGCTAAACATGAGGGAGAAAGTGGTCAAGAAACAAATCCCTTCAGTGGAGATCTCCCCTTAAAGCTCTCAAACATTATATAATCCTCAACACTATTAGTTATATACTGTCCTACTACCGTGTCTTAAATTTGGTTTTGTTTAACTTTGAAAAGATAAGATGACGCATTTCTTTTCAGATTTCTGGCTCTGATTAGACGATTTTATTCAGTTTAAGAAAGGTACGTGGAAGTCAGGGGGTTAATTGAGACAGCCCTTACCCTTATATTTCCTACAGATCATTCGCCAATAACATAACATCGTCTAGTGATAGCCAGAATACACTGTCAAAATGCGTTATAATCTTCAAAGGGTTAAGAAATCGTAATAATGATAAAGGTTTATAATAATTATAAACCAATTGCTACATCACAACAATGTCGATACAATTAAAGGATAATCATCTATTGTGCCACAAATATATTTATCTTTGTTTACCTAACATCCACACACAACTGTTATTACGTAATCCACCGCAGGCAATGTTTTGATGTTCTATGAGTATCAGGTTTGAAATATAATTATACAGTTTGAAACGAAAGTCTTCTCTGATCGCCGCTTTTAAAATAATCGTATCAGTTTTACAATAACTAGTTTTCTATCGCACATTTATTTGCTATCATAATCTAGAATGAAGACTGGTGACTAATTGTATATACACTAAAATGTTTATATATGATAGACATACTTAAGAATATCTTGTGCAAAGTTTCAGTTTCAGTTTTCAAGTAATATATCATGATTGTGTACTCCTTCCTTACTGTCCCTCGAGATGTGATTGTTATTAACCCTTTGAGTATCAGCGACGTGTGTTATATTATATTCTAGCTATACTTGGACGATATTATGCAGCTTAGGAAGGATCTGTGGTAATGAAAAGGGCTTGTTGAGATAGTTTGAAGCCTTATTATTGTTAGAGGTCTTTCCCAAGCTGAATACAATCGTCTAATAGTTGCCAGAATATGATGAAAAGGACGACCCTGGTACTGTACGGGTTAATAATTTCCATTATACATTATGTAGTTTGTGTCACATTTAAAACTTGGTCAGCATATATTGTTTATCTGTATCATTATATTGTTTATCTGTATCATTATATTGTTTATCTGTATCATTATATTGTTTATCTGTATCATTATATCACTTTCGACATATACTGTACCTTTTATCTAATTTGTCATTCTAGTTTATATACTATTCTTCGTATGAACTTTCATACTTTTCGCTCAACTTTTGCGTGGATTAAATGTCAATTGTCTCATAAACCTTGGAGGAGAGAAGAAGAAGGGGCAGAATAACTGGGGAAGGGAAGCAGACAGTTCATTAAGGGGGAGGTACTTGTTTTTTCTGGACCTCCTTCTCCCTCTTGTTTATCCCCATTAGTTATAAGATTTTAAATGGTTCGCCCCCATTAGTTTGTCGATTCTACGACCTTTCGCCCCCATTTTTTTCCAATATTATGACCTGTCGTGCAATTTAGGTGTCGATTTTTTCCTGTCGAGAGATAGCGAGCCTGTAAGACAGTAGTTACCGGAGGCTGTACAAATTTATCTTAAAGGGGGTTGTGGGCGTGTTTTTGTAAGCTTGATGGAGGTCTAGGGAGGAAGCTAAAATAAACATATAATACAAAAATAGATAAATAAGCAAATAAATACGCCCATCCCCCCTCAAGGTAAAATGAGGACCATAACGCAAGCAAGATGATTAGTGAGGAGATGTATATTCGTGTAATGAACAACTAAAGACACGATTTTACAAGGCTTAAAAAGGGTCTGTGGTAGTCAGAATTGCCTGAAATATGCCACTTTGATTTGTAAAAGCATTTCTTAAACTATATTCAATGTTCTGGGTTTTTTTTACAATTAAAATAATGACACTGAAATGGTAAAATGCATAGACGAGATATCCTCATTGCATAGAAATGGTTAAATGTATAGACGACATATCCTCATTGTATGCAAATGGGTAAATGTATAGACGACATATCCCCATTGTATAGAAACCATTAAATGTATAGACGACAAATCCTCATTGTACTGTCTTGATAGTGTAATGGATAAGTGCGCGGAATTTCGGTGTGAGTATCCTAGGTTCGAGTCCTTGGAGTGCCACATGCATTTGTTAATTTCATTAATTGAGCTTAGATGTGAAGTGGGTTGGTGGAAAAAATATAATAATTAATATATCTTGACATTCACGTTCCTACCACTCCTTACAACCTTCATTCGGCCTCGGAGTCTCCCTCACAACAACCACCCGGAAATTCGGTCGGAAATTCAGTGGAGCAAATTCCTTCACCCTCCGGAGTCCGTCAGGAGTGTGGTGCTGCATGTGTAATGTTTAGCATCTGACAGACTTTACTTATTAGCGATGGAATTGTAGTGAAAGGTAATTTAACCCTTTGAAGATTATGACGCATCTTGACAGTATATTCGGGTTATCCTTAAGCAATGTTATACAGTTTAGGAAGGATCTGTGGGAATCATAAGAGTCAAGAGTATCTCAATTAACCCTTTGAATTCCATATAACCTGCCTAATCTGAACACAATCGTCTAATACTAGCCAGAAATGAGAAAAGAACTATACATTCGAAAGAGCCAATAATGGGTAAATAATGTGGCAATCTTACTAACACGTTGGTAGAAGTAAATGGATTGCTGGGTTTTTCATTACTGACAAAGGCTTGCTGACACATAATAAATATCTCGCATAGGCACTTTATTATACACCCAACTGGACTGTACTATTCGTGTATGCAATATAATACATACTGCAATACAACTTGAATACGTATTTTGTATGGAATAATCCTTTTCTGCATGAATTCAGACAATTATAATTTTGTTTGAACGCATTCATTAAGCTTATTTTAAAATTTTAAGGTGTATAAATGTACAGGATTATATTGTATACTATTGTTGTTAAATTTTTTGGTTTCTTCATTGCTCACACATTTTAAACCGTATCTTCTTTACACAATGTTTGACACAATTACGCTGTATTGAGAATATATCACAAATACACGTGAGCCACTAAATGTTTCTAGTCTCTCAGTGGGGATCGAACCATCGACCATCAGAACGATAGACGACGCTTAATCAATTACACTTGTACATATCAGTATACATAATGATCTACAATACAATTTATATCAGTACAGTTTGTATATTTTGCAGCATTACGCAAAAGAGGTGTTCAATCCAAATAATAACATATGCGTTTAAAGAACTCCTAATAATGCACGGATTTCTATCATAAACACATGTTTAGTTAAATTATGCAATACAGCCAGCCATATTTATTTGATTTGTATTAAGTGCATTTCATTAGCAATTAATTTCGTGTTCTCTATCTGTTAAATAATTTCCATATAACTATAGACATGTGAATATTATATAATGATTTAAATAACGTCTACCAAACAAACTATAAATATGATAATCAGCAAGATATATATTTACCTAACGACCTCGTCTGTAGCAGTCCTGGAGTGTGACACGATAAACTGTTGACATAATTACCCAGGGTCCTAGAGCCTGCCATGGCATGCAGAAAAAACAATGTTGACACCGCACTCACATGTATCGTATAATTATGCGCAAATAAATATTAGTTACGGATAATTTTTGTAATTACACTTAATTGATTGTGTTTTAACGCTATTTCATACTTCTACTCACTTCCATATTACTTTTACATAATTCGATTGATTTCCATATATAGTCACTTATTAATCACCCATGATAAAAATACTTAAATGTTAAGTATTCCAGGATGTATGTATGTTTGTATGTATGTATGTATATATGTATGTATGTATGTACTCTGGCACTTACCCTGTTTTTCCAAAAAAATTTGGAGGGAGTACAAAGGAAGGAGTACAAAGGAAATCAATCAACAACAGATCTAGTGACCCTTCTAGGCTGCTTGTCCTCCAAAACACTGAGGATCAATTGTCAAAACAGTGGTTTAGAGTGGGTAAGGGAATATTGGAAAGGGAACTAATGTCCGTGGCAGGATAAGGAAGTTAGTAGGGGACAGATGAGTTAGTAACTGAGGGGAGGATAAAATAAAGTTATTCATTTACAAACGCAGTCAGTCGCGGGTTTGATGCCAGATATTTGTCTAGGCGGAGTTTAAATGAATCAACGGTGCTGCAGTCTATAACGTCTCGTCTCGGGGAAGCCCATTCCACAAGTTGACAACTCGATTGAAGAAGAAATTCTTAGATTCGTGTGAGTTAAAAGATCTACCAATAATTTTGCAACCGTTTCCCCGCGTGTAATTTGATTGGTCGATAGTGAAGTACTTACTACAGTTCATATTGTCGATGCCTTTGATGATTTTGAACACTTGAATTAAGTCACCTCTTAATCTGCGCTGGGTTAAAGGAAATAGATTTAATTCTCTAAGACGCTCTTCGTATGGTTTGTTCTTCAGGCTAGGTATCATTTTGGTAACTCTACGTTGAACTCGTTCTAGCTTGTTTATATCTTTTTGGTAATAAGGGCACCAGGATTGAACGCAGTATTCCAGAAGAGGGCGGACTAAGGAATTGTAAAGGGTTAGGATAACTTCTTTGGATTTATGCTCAAATGACCTGCCTATAAAGCCAATTATTTTGTTTGCCTTCTTAACAACTTCTGAACATTGTTGACTCGGTTTTAGGTTACTCGATATTGTTACTCCCAGATCGGTTTCTCTGTTTACATTCTTAAGCTGAGTGCCATTCATCGAATAGTTTGCTTTCTCATTTATGTATTCGATATGTAGTACTTTACATTTATCCGCATTGAAACTCATTTGCCAAATTTGGGCCCAACATGACAATTTATCTAGATTGTGTTGCATATCGTCAACTTGTTCTTTTGAGAGTACGCTATTTGCAATTTTTGTATCGTCAGCAAATTTTGAGATTGTACAGGTGAGACCCTCATCTATGTCGTTGATGTAAATTAGAAAGAGAATTGGTCCTAGTACCGATCCCTGGGGTACCCCGCTACTTACATTGGTCCATTTAGATGCCTTACCGTTTATGACTACTCTTTGCTTTCTGTCGCTGAGCCAATATTCTATCCATTTCAACACACCGTCTTGTATTCCATGCACTTTTAGTTTTAGCAGTAAACGTTTGTGGGGAACTTTGTCAAAGGTCTTTTGAAAATCAAGGTATATAATATCTACAGCTTTACTCTCATCATAGAGGTTGAGGATATCGCGGAAGAAGTCTAAGAGGTATGTTAAACAGGAACGTTTTTTACGAAAGCCGTGTTGAGTATCTTTAAGTATGTTATTTTCCTCTAAGTGATTTACGAGTCTGTCTCTTATGACCGTTTCTAGCAGTTTACATACAACTTAGGTTAAGCTAATTGGACGATAGTTACTGGGTAGGGATTTGCTGCCTTTTTTGAATATCGGTGTTACGTTGGCTAGCTTCCACTGATCAGGCATAGTTCCAGACTGCAAGGATTTATTGAATAGTAATGTCAGTGGTTTGGAGAGCTCATCCTTAGCTTCCTTTAGAACTCTAGGTAAGATTGTATCAGGCCCAGGTGTTTTATTTACCGTGAGTTTATCTAAACAGTTCAATACTTCTCTCTCTGTAACGGTGATATTGCTTAGAACATCTGAATTATCAATCTGAATCGGCGATGGTGTAGGGATATCACTGAGGTCTTCGGTTGTAAAAACTGATGCAAAGAAGGTATTGAGGGCATTACTCATTTGTACTTCGTCTTTGGTGTAATCTCCATTTTCATCGACTAACGGTCCAACAGTTGAAGTAACTCCTGTTTTCTTGCTGATATAACTATAGAATTCTTTCGGGTTTGTTTTACTTTGATTCGCAATATGAACTCTAAGGTCTTTTTACTTTGCTTAATTAACTTTTTGGCTTTGCGTCGTAGCTCTACAAATTTCACCCGTTCTTCGTCATTTTGTGAGGATTTTAATCTATCATTAGCAACATTTTTAGCAAGCAGACAGTTTGAAATATCTTTATTCCACCATTTGGGCTTATTATTATGGCCTGGACGCCATATTTTCGATGGTATGCAGTCTTGCACTGCTTTTAGGTAAGTGGTTTCGAATAACTTCCAAGATGTATTTATGTCGTTATTGTTAATTAAAAAGCTCCAGTCAGTTTCTTTAAACATAGCTTGCTATGTTTGCTTTCTTGAAATTAGGGACTTTTTCGATGCTACTATTTGGTTCGTTACTAGGCCTAGTAAACTTTAAAGTGAAAGTTATCGTACGATGGTCGCTGTTACTGAATTCATCACCAACATTCAAATTCTCTATTAATTCTTCTTTTGTTGCAAGTACAATGTCAAGAACGTTATTACCACGGGTCGGCGATCGAGCAAATTGATAAAGCAAACTCTCTTGCAAGTTCGTATACAAGTCCTGTCCGGAGTGTGAAGTAAGAGTATCGCCCCATTGGTCACAGGTAAATTAAAGTCGCCAAAAATTACGGTAGTTACTTACATCTGCAATTTGTTCGTAAATTTCTTGGTCAGTTTGCACTGATTGAGCTGGAGGTCTGTATATTAATGCAAGTATTAGTTTTGTACCTTTATTATTCTTTATTAGCACAAAAGATGTGTCGACGTTCACAATTCGAGGTTTTGACAAGAGGGTAGGGTTAAGACTTTCGTTGATATGAAGTAAAACGCCACCTCCATTTCTATTTATTCGGCTTTTCTCAAACATTACATAACCGGGAAGTGAATATTCTGCTAAAAAGTCTCTATCTTCTGTATTGAGCCAAGATTCTGTTATGCCAATCACATCATAATTTTCTGTAAACACTAGCTCCTCTAAATCTGAAAATTTATTGCGTATGCTACGAGCGTTTGCATAGAAACCTGTACATTTTTATATTTTAGAACTCACGGAACAACGCTCTTAATATTTTTGGTTCTTATCGATCTACATTTATGCTCATGGCTGTCTTCGGTCCTTATCATCGCTGGTGGTCCTCGGTTGCCTCTGTTTTTTGCTTGGCGTTAGATGATTTATGTCACTGCTGCTTCTTCTCGGATGGCGTTTTTTGATCCATGGCTGTGGACTGCTTCGTGTAGGAGACAACCCATGCATGCTGAACCCACAGGGTTTAGATGAGTGCCATCCTTGCGGAACAGAGTAGGGGGGGGGGGGGGGGCGACTTGAGACAGAGCCTGGCTAAGTTAAAACCTTGCTCTCACGCTATGGATTATTTCTATACTTTCAAGCCTGCCTCATTTTTGGTCAAACTTATTTCCACTCAATTATCATAAACTCTTGCTGGCCCGGAAGCAATTTTAGAAGCGCTTTAGTGCGTTCTGAATATGATGATAAGCAAACAACCTCCTCTCTTCCTTCTTTGGCTAGTTTCTCACTTATTGCCTCTATCTCTCTTTCTCTCTCTCTCTCTCTCTCTCTCTCTCTCTCTCTCTCTCTCTCTCTCTCTCTCTCTCTCTCTCTCTCTCTCTCTCTCTCTATATATATATATATATATATATATATATATATATATATATATATATGTGGGTGTGGGTGTGTAATTAAAGTTAACATTACTTAATTATGTTGTCAAGTGCCGCACCTGTTCATGCATTTAATTATCCCAATGCATAATGTTTTACCGTCTGATATCCCAACTGCCTGCTATTTACCTGGGTCAATGAATACATTGTTCACATGTTTCTGAATTTATGAACTTCCAGCTGGAACTTACAACTCTCCTCCATTACTGAGTCCTTTTCCCAATTATTAATCATCAACAGGCAGCTTAGTGAGGATCTGTTGCTGCGTGTAATCATTTTAATCTTTTGTTAACCAAGAACATTGTCACACAAACACCAAACATAATCTAAGTTTACAGCCACGTGTTTACGCTATTATGTATATATATATACTGTATACATATATACTGTATATATACTGTATACATATATACTGTATATATATACTGTATACATATATACTGTATATATATATACTGTATACATATATACTGTATATATATATACTGTATACATATATACTGTATATATATATATATATTGTTGAAAAGTAAAAACGCTGTCGACTAATACTGAGTGAGAGAGTGACATACTTATACACTTGATGGTCAAATAAAGGAAGTTGTAATTTAAAGGTTTAGGATAAATTTAGTGAACATATGAATGCAGACAGAAACTATAAACGCATAAAGGAAGGGAAACGTAATTTACAGAACAAATACAGTGGAAATCGAATGTATGTAAAATGTATATTGATGAGAAACATAAGGTATTGGAAAAACAATACAAGGAAAAGAGGTGGGTGGAACGGGGAAGCATTTTAGGGAATAAAGAACAGGAAATAAGACAAAGGTGTGTGTGTATATATATATATATATATATATATATATATATATATATATATATATATATATGCTCAGGCCCAATCCCCACTTTTCCTAAAACAAATTATTGTATTTTCCTCTTTTATTATTATTTTTTTTTTTTTTTGTATTTTCTTGGGGGTGGCCGACTCAAGACAGAGCAAGACCAGGAAAACACAAGACAAAACAGCGCACAAACACAGACAAAACACAAAATTCACACACATCTAGGTCACCCAGGAGAATACCCAGAGACCAGGGTCACCAAGGTCGCTCCAGCACTCCTCCGGCCCCGACCACCAGTATATATATATATATATATATATGTACTGTTGTTGTTGTTGTTGTTGTTCCCTAAGCTGCCTGGCCGAACAGCCCCGAGTCCCTGAGAAAGGCCATGGCCACGATCGGGCTTTCCCACAGAGCTCTCATTGAGTGTAGATTGTGTTGTTGGCGTAAGTGGTTGTGTGAAATGCAGTCTTCTATGATGTGTTTAATGGTATGGGGTGCTGTGTTACATCCCGGGCAGGCGTCGACAACGGAGTCATCCAGTCTCTTCTGATAGCTCAGGAGAGCTGGATGGTGTCCGCATCTCAGCCTGGCCAGGTGGACTCTGTCCTCGCGAGGAAGGGAGGATTCGGAAGGATGGATTTCGGGAGGTCGTGCATGCAGCTGCGTGTTGTCTGTGAGTGAGTGGATGGATCGGTGAGAGATATGAGTATGGATGTGCTTCTGGAAGTTGGTTCAGGGTGGGCAGGGAGGGAGAGAAGACAATAATTGTGTGTGATACCGTGTGCTGGGTGTTGTTTTGATATTTCTTGGTGTCTGTGGGTGTGTTGCCATGTAGTTTAGTGGGTGGTCTTGGTTCGTGGAGGCTGCTGCCAGGAATTGAGTGCCTCTCATGTCCAGATGGTCTTTGACTTTGAGGATATTGGTTTCTTGATGTAGGTGATCTGTGGGTGCAGTAGCTGTGCAGTCTGTAATGATCTTCAGGGCTTTGTTTTGAATAGTCTGTAAGGTCCTATGATGTGTTTCAGCTAGGTTAGAAGCCCAGGCTGGGCTTGCGAATTCCATCACTGATCTTATGTATTGTTTATATACTGTGGTGGTAGTTTCTTTGTTGTGTCCAAATTTTGTGTGAGCAAGTGACCTGAGGGCGTTAAGTCTGGGTGTCAGTTTCTTTTTAATGTTTGTGGTGTGCTGTTTGAATGTCATATGAGTATCATATGTTACTCCTAGGATTTTGTGTGTGTGTGTATGTGTTAGGGGTGTGTTGTTTATGGTGAGTTGAGGGATGTATTCGTGTTCTCCTGTCCAACTTGTGAGCAGGGTTGCGGTGGATTTGGCTGGGGCTAGATTAAGTCTGTTTGTAGTGCACCAGCCATGTAGTGTGTTGAGATAGGGTTGAAGGAGATCTGTTGCTCTTTTTGGGTCATGGTGTGTGCATGTGAGTGTTATGTCATCTGCATAGGAGGCTAAGTTTATTTGGGGCGTATTGGGTGTAGTTATATCGTGCATGTACAGATTGAAGAGTGCGGGCGATAGGACGGATCCTTGTGGGACTCCGTTTGGAAAGTTTCTGATTTTAGATGACTGACCGGCAAAAGATACGTGTGCACATCTGCCTGCTAGGAAGTTGGCCAGCCACCGTTTTGTGTTGTTTTGCATGTTTGTGTTGTAGATTTTGTTTATTAGGTTGTGGCGGGGGATGGCATCGAAGGCTTTACTAATGTCGAGTGTGGCTAATAGTGATCTGTGTGGTGGTCTAGCTGAGTTGATGCCGTCGAAAGCTCTTTGTGTAAGGTCTGTGAGAAGAGTGTTTGTGGAGTGCAGTGGCCTAAAGCCAGGTTTGTTGGAGCTAGGGGTAGGTCAGGTGTAATTAGTTGTAATACTAGGTGTTCCATGACTTTAGAGGGGGAGCAAAGGAGTGTGATGGGGCGGTGCGAGGAGGGTAGCGTGGAGTCTTTGTTGGGTTTGGGGAATGCGATGATGATACCATGCTTCCAAATGTCTGGTATTGTGTTGTGTGAATAGCTGTAGTTTGATATGTTAGGGAGTGCTTGTATGCCTTGTGGTCCCAGGTGTCTGAGGTGTATGTTGCTTATGTTGTCTAGGCCACAGGCGGGTGAGTGCTTGAGATTGTTGATGATATGCTTTGTCTGGTGATTGGTGAAGGGTGTATAGTCAGGTTCTGTGGGGAATTGTCTCTTACGTCGGATGACACGTCGGTCGTCTTTGTGAGGTTTTAGGTGGCTGACATGTGAGAAGTGATTGATGAGAGTGTTTGCTTGTTGTTTACATGAAGGAGTAGAGTCTGTTGTTCTGATTGCAGCATGTGATTGTGTTGTGTTGCTGTTGGAAAGTGTGATGCTGTTTAGTGTTTTGTAGAGTTTTTTGGGGTTTGTTTTGTGATCAAGTGTTTGTAGGAAGGTATTCCAATTTAGTTTTGGTTGTTCTTGTATTTTGTTTTTAGTTTGGGTGTTGAGTGCTTGGATTTGTTGTGTGATGTCTTGTGTGTGGGGTGCTGGGGAGTGTTTCAGTATGTCGCGTTGTCTGATGAGGTTTTGAATTTCTGGTGTGAAGTTGGGGTTGTGTCTTTTTCTGTTACCTCTTGGAATGTGTTTCTTGTCAGCGTTTTGGATAGTTTTATTGAGTATGTGTACAGCATTGTTGATGTTAGTGATGGGTGTACTGTTTAGAGTTGTGAAGTGTTGTTCTGTCTCATTTGTGAATGCTTCCCAGTTAGCTCTTTTATAATTGGTGTATGTGTGTTTGTGGCTAGCTGGGGTGAGTCTGGTTTTGGTGGTGATAATGATCGGGAGGTGGTCAGAGCCTAAGGTTCTGACCACCCTCCAGGATGTTGTGGGGGCGAGTTCTGGGGAGCAAAAGGTGATGTCTGGAGATGATGGGTTATAGAGGGCTTGGTGAGGAATATGGGTATGTTGATGGATGTATATTTATGTATATAATTATATACAATTATTTATTGATATATTTATAAAATATACAGTTGATTTCTTACAATTTTTCTCTCCAACTGTTTGGTGTGCACTTACAAAAGTCAGTGACGTAAACTGAGCGCGAGTGAAAGTATTGATTGTGAGCAAAGAGACAGAAAGAGAGGAGACGCTATCGTAAAATGAGGCTTCTTATCTGAGCGATCAATTTACACATTTATGATATTATTATGTTTCCTCCACCAACCGACTTTACTCCTAAACTCAATTAATGAAATCAACAAATATAACGGATTATGATATAACCTATTAGGGTTAAATATTCTCTCCCCAAATAGTGTCTAAATTATCCAAGACAACTGAACACTATGTTATTTAATATTGGAAACATATTTTTTGTTTTATGTTACCAAACCATCTAAAGAAAATAAGAATAACTAGGGAAATTTATTTTTTATTTTTCAGCACGATATCTTTGACCTCATTCCAAACTGAATCCGTTCCACTTTCAACTTTACTTACACAATGTCTTTACCCAACTTTGCTGAGCGAGGTACTTTGATCTTTAAAACAATATATTTTTTAACTGTAGGCCAGACAAATGTATGATATCGAATTAATATAAAATGTGTAATCAGTGTGGAAGGTGTGATTGGTTGAAGGTGAGAGAGTTGAAGTCAAGGTAGGTTTAACATAATATAAACTTTGAGTTTCTCTACAGCTGGCAGGAATAACTGAATCCATTTCCATTAACTAACTAGATAATAACTGCTTATGATATATTAATGATAATCATATGTAGTTGTTGGAATTAATTATCAATATACTCACGATGGATCAACAACAGGAAACAATTAGTAATTCCAAATGTTTTAATATTAATCTTACTCTCCTAAATCGAACAGTATAGGTGGAACGAGGTTAATGACAAGCACAATAACATGGTCAACTCCACTTAGATTCAGTATTGCCTGCACGTTCCTAAAGTCTAAGTAAAGCGAAATTATAATATTTACTTGCATTAATAACACATTCATTATTTACTGATACATCAATTATAGTGATAACTAATAATAATACATCTTTATTTAGCCAGTAGAGAATACAAGCATATGTAATATTTTTGTACTTACAAGTATAGAATGGCTGAACCTTTTGAGATTAAAATTTCTTAAAGGCCCCTCGAGTATAACTTGATGAACACGGAATAATTAGTACCAAGCCAATAGAATTAATAATATTACATATTGATATAAACACTTGTACGGATGCACATTCCTAGCCATATACAACCTTTGTACAACCATTTACATAAATACAGTGTACTTTACTGTATACACATGAACCCCCCTACATACACATGAACCCACCTACATACACATGAACCCACCTACATACAAACAAATCCATACACAAGAATAACTATATAGATGGACTGAAATACATACCTACTGAACGCTGCACAGTATATGCGTTAACGCATGTACGTCTATCTATCTATCTATCTATTTACTCAGGCACATACCCCATTATTGTTATTGTTTTTCTTAGCTGGGGGGGTGGCCGACTCGAGACAGATCCTGAACAGGGACAACACAAAATAAATAAGAAAACAAAACAAAAACACACAAATTCACACACATTTAGGTCGCATTTACGTAAGAAGATATAATACAATCATGCAGTTTTTACAAGACATATATGCAAATAGAAAACCAAAATTCACATATTACTCCAGTACTATCTTATATGTTAGTAGTCAATCATCCACATACAGGTGATAATTCATAATTCTCTGCTTGTATAATCATCGATAAATGGCACAGAACTACTGGGGGTTCTAGGCTTAAAACTGTCAGGGTTATTTTTTGGTCTATCTATTAATTTATGTATTATAGTAGTTCCCTCTCTAGCCTTTCATTAAGGGGAGATTTCCACTTGAGGGATTTTTTTCTTGACTCCTTTCTCCCTCATGTGTAGCCCCATTGTTTTTTTCGAATTTTAAGACGTTCGCCCCACTATTTTAACGATTTTAAGAACTTTCAATCCATTTCTATCAATCTTAAGACCTTTCGTGCCATTTAGGTGTCGATTTTATCCTGACGAGCGATAGCGAGCCTGTAATTTAAGAAGAACCGGCTTTCAGCCGGGACATTTTTCTACCGAAAAATGTACAAATTTATCTTGAAAGGGGCTCAACGGGGTGTTATCTTAAGCTTGAAGGATATCTAGGGACCAAACTAAAAACCTCTCCTTAAGCATAACAAAATACCCCCTAGAACCCCCTTCAAAATAAATGTGTACATTATTTTCGGTAGAAAATGTCTCGGTCGAAGGCCGAAGGCAGGTTCTTCTTAAAATGAACACCTAAATGGCAAGATAGGTCTTAAAATTGACAATTAAATGGGGCGATAGGCGTTGTAATGGGCCGAACGTCTTAAAGCAATGTCAAAACTAATGGGGCTAAAAACGAGGAAGAAGGGGATCCAGAAAGACCAACAACCATGCCCTTTAATCTACCAGATGACCGATATGCTACCACCAGAAGCTTATGGTCATTGGCATAGTCAGAATATATAATTGTCAACTGTCTCAGCAAAACAGGAATCCCTCATGTTTAGTTCCATTAGTTTTGAGATTTTACGGCGGTCGTTCCATTAGTTTGGCGGTTTCAAGACCTTTCGCCCCATTTTTGTGTCAATATAAAAACCTTTCGTGCCACTTACAGTAGATGTCGAATGTTTCCTAGCGACCGATAGCGAGCCTGTAATTCTAGGAGGAGCCGGCCCTAGGCCGTGTTTAGGGGTGTCTTTTTAAGCTTGATGAAGGCCTGGCGAGGATACTATAAAATATATAAATTTATAATTATATAAATAAGTAGACCAAAACATAATCACTACCCCCCCCCCCCCCCTTAACACGAACGCTATGCAAACAATAAACATGACATACACTGAAGAACGATAAACAAACCTCGCCCATAATGTGTATCAATTCATCATGTCGGTTCAGTCACATAATTGAGGAGATACTGAGGTCGGTGGTGCCAGAAATACACAGCGCCACATAAAGCGAGGGAATATACGAGGGAATGTCTGTTTATAAATCCTCGTAGTGTTGCCTCGCTGTTGTTTTGTCGAGCTCATAAGTCATGTCTCTGCTGTCATTACGTTTGCCTCGCTCTGTGCTGTATTAATGTCTGTCAGATGTTGAATAGGGTGTTGTAAAGATAGGAACATGTTTGTAAATCTCACGCGAAACTAATAAATCAAGTTTTAGATAATACTGATGCCAATTATTGACCAAAACATACATGGTGCAGAAACATCACTTATTAGCACGACTGTACAGTTGCTCAAATAAGTTATGTTCCCTGCCATGATCTTATATATCAATTGTGTATATGGTTTCTTCTAATTACCAGTTGACTAATCCCTGCATAAGAAACTACACTCATAAGTCAATCATACGCATTATATTTCCATGTATAAGATCACGGAGAGGAACAGAACTTATGTGGGCAACTGTACATTGGAGGGGGAGACTTAAGGGGAGGTTTTTAGTTTGTTCCCTAGACCTCCAGCAAGCGTAAAATTACACCACCTACTGTATACCCCCTTTAAATTTGTATATTTTTTCGGTAGAAACAAAATTCCGGCCGAAGGCCGGTTCCTCTTAAACTAAAGGCTCGTTATCGCTCGCCAGGAAAAATCGACACCTAAATGGCACGAAAGTTCATAAAATTGACAGAAATGGGGCGAAAGTTCTTAAAATCGCCAAACTAATAGGGCGAACGTCTTAAAATCTCAAAATCAATGGGGCTTAACATGAGGGAGAAAGGAGTCAAGAAAACAATCCTTCAAGTGGAAATCTACCCTTAAGCAACTAATTCTTCCGCTATGTTATTGAGAGTGTGTTGTAAGCTATGGTGTGTAGTTAACCCCTTCAGCACGATGACGTCCTTTTACCTTCCTTTTTGGCTAAATTCAGACGATTTTATGCAGCTTAATTAAGAAGGACCTATGTTATTAAGAGGGTTTATGGAGATCATATTTACCCATTTGAGTCGTAGAAGTAGATTATAAACTAAAGAAAATCGTCTAATGGTAACCAGAATATGATGACAATTACGTCATGGTGGTGAAGGGGTTAAATGTTCAGCTATTCATATACCTGTGACTATACCCTGTTCCATAGAAAGTAGGCCAAAACTCTTGAACATATTATACTCTACAATTAAAATATTACTAGAGTAAAAATCGAGCTAATATTTCAACCATTTGGGAAGGTTCAGCCAGGTAATGGGTAGGGAAATTTATAGCCCATTTGCTCTAACACTTTATGAGTTATAGAGGTTAGGGTTCACTATTTCTGGCCTACCTTTTTGGAACTGGGTTTAGCTAGTGAATTACATGGCGTATAATTAATCAGTGTTCAATGAGTCTCGATAAAAATGCATCTATCTATCTATCTATCTATTGCCGGACGCCGTGATCCCCGAAGAGGTGGCCACGAACGAAACGCCACCATGCATCTCTGTCCCCAGTCAGGCGACGCCCCTCCTCCCATCCAGCACCGCTTTCACACATATACTTCTTAGCTCCATCCTTCCACCTCTCTCTCGGTTTATCCCTCCCACTTCGTCCTTCCACTTCACTCTAGTAGCCTACAGTCTCTTAGTAATTTTCTCGGTTCCCATACGTTCCACTTGGCCGAACCATCTCAAGGTGTTCCTTTTCACACTTTCCAGCACATCTACATCCACCCTCTCACTCTTGGTTTGTGTCTCTGCAAGAACGTCCATGCTTCGCACCCGTAAATCAATGTCGGGATTACCACATTGTCATGCAAGGACTTCTTCACTTCCATACTGACCAACCTATTTCTTGTTACTGCTTTCAGCGTTCCTACAACCCTCTTCCCCTGTTGCACCCTCTCCCGCACTTTATCATCCATACTCCCATCTTTAATCAACACCCTGCCCAAATACTTAAATGAGCTGACATTCTCCATAGCCTGACTGTTCAACCTCACCTCACAATCTGTGGCTGCCCCCCATTCAAAGACCATAACCTTACTTTTTCCCGCATTTTACCTTCAGATTCTGTTTTTCACACACTGTTCCAAACATATTTACCCTGTTTGAAATAGGAAGACTAGAAAGCGTGTCCCCTAACCTAGACTGTAACTCAAAAAGGCCTAAAACGAATGGGTTGTAAATTCCCACACATATTCCCTGGCTGACCCTTCCCAACTGGTAGATCTATTAGTTCGATTACTTTACTGTAAGTTTAATGTTCAAGAGTTTTGGCATACTTATTTGGAACAAGGTATAATACTGAGTCAGGTTGCTTCCGCGCGTACATTCTCTTGGCTCCACGTTTATTATTGAAGCCTTGATTGCAAAGCAGTTTTGATTATTTATTTTCAAACAACACGCTAGTTACTCGCTGATCACGGTTTCGGCTTAAATATGTGCAAAACAAGTAAAACCTCATTTATAAAATAAAGCCACTCACTAGAGTATATTGGATATTTTCATTTATAAATGTTTAGTTGCTGAAAGCTAATAAGAATGATAACCTGTATTAATTCAATGTTAGTTATCTGCATGTCGAACGTAATAACGCTCATTTTTGATCAACAGACCATGCAACCTTGTGCAAGCCTATTTGGAATACTGTTGTTTATAGATGACTTACTTGACTTACTTGTTTGTTTTCAAAGAAATTTGGGTATTATTGAATAATAATGATAACATTGAGCTATTTAACGTTCTTAACCTTATCTATCAAGGTAAAACCTACAGACCACGGAACTCAGACCATGGAGTCGGAGGGCAAGTGCAGATATGTATATATATATATAACGCTTAATTTGTGCATAAAAAGTATTAAGGGAGAAGCCTGCTGCAACCTGTGCATCTGATATTCTAAGTTGACTCTCATTTCTGTTTTACATTAAATTTAGTACCAGCGCCCAGCCACGTTTTGGAGAATTATTCTGGTGGCTGAGTAATTTCATGGTGCACTAAGTTCATGTTGGAGATGGACAAGGAAATTACCGTGAGCAATGTCTGATAAATTATCCTATCCATGCCTTAAATATTTCAAATATGAGGAAAGTTTGCAGAATACAAAGGAATTCAAAGGAATAGGAACAGGAACAGAACGAGTGGTCCTGACTATGCTCCTAGCGATTTAATAATAGTAGAAGTAGTTCATATAATTATGAGCTAATTATGTTCTTATCCTTTGGGAAGTCGAGTAGAGCACTGAATATATTGGAGAACAGCTACAAGAAGAATCATATATATGTATTATTTATGTATAGTCAATTAACAAGCACCCTCCCCCCCCCCCCCACACACACACACAGACACAGACACACAGCCCGTAGCCTAGTAGGTAGAGCTCTCGTCTCACACACGAGGGGTCGGGGGTTCAATCCCCGGCCGGGCGGAGACAAATTGGGCTTGTCTCCTTTCATGTGTTATCCTCAGTTCACCTAGCTGTAAATAGGTACCTGGAATAAGTGTACGACGTTGTGACGTCCCATCTGGGGTTGGCAAAAATGGTACAAGGCGAGATGGGTATCATATGGTTCACCTAAGCTGATGGCTACCCAAGCCTTCGGGCGAGACGGTACCGTCTATAGTCAGAATGGTACCATACAGATCCACCCTAAGCCTTCGTTTCCGATGTCGCCAATTGGCTAAAAATACAGACTACACACACATCCACAGCCATTCCAACGATACATATAACACCTACACATATAGGAGGCGGGAAATAACGAGCATGCTCACTCCCGCAATACAACTAGAGTAAGTACAACTAGAGTAAGTACACACAAATGTCCTCACCAGGATACTGAAATAAAAAAATTATGATATGTGAAGTGCCAGGACCAATCATATGTTACATGACAAATATATGTTTAATGGCATATGAATCCACTACATCCCTATTCAGCTACATCCTATGTTAGACACATCTGTCCAAGAGCCACCAACGTTATTAGCGGAAATCTGGCAATTTCAATTTGTTCATTTTGGCTCTGTGAAAAATGTTGGTCCTAGTGTTCAATTTCGTGGATAACCGTTTACGAGGAGTAGTGCGTCAAAAGTTCCGGAAACAACAAAACGCAGCGAAACAACCTACTTAGTGAGTGTAGTGGAAATCCAGCAGGTTCACTGTGTTCACCTTGGCTCTGCTAACAACTTTGGCCTCTGTGTTCAATGTCGAAGAGGCAGCCGTTTAGGAGGAGAAGGGCGTCAAAGGTTCCGGAGATGACAAAACTCACTCATTTCAGCAAACCACAGCCCTTCTCCTAGCGGAATCTGGAAAAATTTAATGTTTTCGTGACTGATCTCCCTCCCCATTCCCCCCCCCCAGCCATGTCATCACCTTACCCCCGCACCTCTCCCACCCTACCCCCCCCTACCTCTCCCCCCCCCCCACCCCCCCAGCCATGTCATCACCTAACCCAACTAACCGAGTTCTGCGCCAGGGCACCCAGGACCAGAAAGCAATTCTGTATCCCAGGTGGCGGCGTGGACGACATTGTTGCGGCTGTGGAAGAGGTTTCCAGGCTCGCCCCCGCAAGCACTACGTACGTCATCCACGTTGGATCTAACGATGTCCAACGGACGCGGTCAGAGGAACTACTTTGCAAGTACCGGCGGCTGATCAGGTCCTTCAAGGAAAAATCTAATAGAATCTTAATTCAGGAATTCCCCGGATTGATGTAGAAAACCGATTCTACAACATAGCTACCAGTACAAATCGCCGACTAGCCAAACTCTGCAGGGAGGAGGACATCGGCTTTGTCGACACGTGGGATCATTTTTAGTATAATAAATCTTTGTTTTCATGAGATGGTGTACATCTTAATGAAGTAGGAGCTGCACGTCTTGGTCGTCTGCTGAACGATGCAGTCAAGGATTTCCGTTCAAAAAACGGGGTCAACCAGACCCCAAACAGGGTAGTGTAAGTCAAATACGAACTGAAAATTCAGACAATGCACAATCAGTAACATCCAACTCTAATACTCTTAAGGTGTTTTATGTAAATGCTCGTAGCATACGCAATAAATTTTCAGATCTAGAGGAAATCGTGTTTACAGAACATTATGATATAATCGGCATTACAGAATCTTGGTTAAATACGGAAGACAGAGACTTTTAGCCGAATATACGCTTCCTGGTTATACAATGTTTGAGAAAAGTCAGATCAATAGAAATGGAGGAGGAGTTCTGTTTTTTATAAAGGAGAGTCTTAATCCCGTCTTAATGTCAACACCTTAAATTGCGAATATAGACATATCTTACGTACTATTAAATAATAAACGAGGAACTAAAATAACACTAGCTTTATTATACAGACCCCCATCTCAATCAGTGCAAACTGACAGTGAAATTTATGAACAAATTGCAGAAATAACTAACATACAAGATACCGTAATTCTTGGCGATTTCAACTTACCCGTGACTAAATGGGGCGATATTCTTACTTCACACTCTGGACACGACCTCTATGCTAACTTGCAAGAGAGTTCACTTTTTCAATTTGTACAATCTCCGACCCGTGGTAATAATGTGCTTGACCTTGTACTCGCAACAAAAGAAGAATTAATAGAGAATTTGAATGTTGGTGATGAATTCAGTAACAGCGACCATCGTACGATAACTTTCACTTTAAAGTTTACTAGTAACAAATCAAATAGCAGCATTGAGAAAGTCCATAATTTCAAGAAAGCAAATTTTCATAAACTTAAATCAAAGCTTAAAGAAACTGACTGGACCTTTCTGACTAACAATAACGACATATAAATACATCTTGGGAGTGTTTCACAACCACTTACCTTAAGGCAGTGCAAGACTGCATACCATCGAAAATACGGCGTCCAGGCCATAATGATAAGCCCAAATGGTGGAATAAAGATATTTCAGACTGTCTGCTTGCTAAAAAATTTGCTAATGAGAGATTAAAATCCTCACAAAATGACGAAGAACGGGTGAAATTTGTAGAGCTACGACGCAAAGCCAAAAAGTTAATTAAGCAAAGTAAAAAGACCCTGGAGTTACATGTTGTGAATCAAAGTAAAACAAACCCGAAAGAATTCTATAGTTATATCAGAAAGAAAAAGTAGTTACTTCAACTGTTGGACCGTTAGTCGATGAAAATGGAGAATACACCATAGACGAAGTACAAATGAGTAATGCCCTCAATACCTTCTTTGCATCAGTTTTTACAACCGAAGACCTCAGTGATATCCCTACACCATCGCCGATTCAGATTGATAATTCAGATATTCTAAGCAATATCACCGTTACAGAGAGAGAAGTATTGAATTGTTTAGATAAACTCAAGGTAAATAAAACGCCTGGACCTGATACAATCTCGCCTAGAGTTCTAAAGGAAGCTAAGGATGAGCTCTCCAAACCACTGACAATGCTATTCAATGAATCCTTGCAGTCTGGGACTATGCCCGATCAGTGGAAGCTAGCCAACGTAACACCGATATTCAAAAAAGGCAGCAAATCCCTACCCAGTAACTATCGTCCAATTAGTTTAACCTCAATTGTATGTAAAATGCTAGAAACGGTCATAAGAGACAGACTCGTAAATCACTTAGAGGCAAATAACTTACTTAGAGATACTCAACACGGCTTTTGTAAAAAACGTTCCTGTTTAACAAACCTCTTAGACTTCTTCCACTATATCCTCAACCTCTACGATGAGAGTAAAGCTGTAGATATTATATACCTTGATTTTCAAAAGGCCTTTGACAAAGTTCCCCACAAACGTTTACTGCTAAAACAAAAAGCGCATGGAATACAAGACGGTGTGTTGAAATGGATAGAAAATTGGCTCAGCGACAGAAAGCAAAGAGTAGTCATAAACGGTAAGGCATCTAAATGGACCAATGTAAGTAGCGGGGTTCCCCAGGGATCGGTACTAGGACCAATTCTCTTTCTAATTTACATCAACGACATAGATGAGGGTCTCACCTGTACAATCTCAAAATTTGCTGACGATACAAAAATTGCAAATAGCGTACTCTCAAAAGAACAAGTTGACGATATGCAACACAATCTAGATAAATTGTCATGTTGGGCCCAAATTTGGCAAATGAGTTTCAATGCGGATAAATGTAAAGAACTACATATCGGATACCTAAATGAGAAAGCAAACTATTCGATGAATGGCACTCGGCTTAAGAATGTAAAGAGAGAAACCGATCTGGGAGTAACAATATCGAGTAACCTAAAACCGAGTCAACAATGTTCAGAAGTTGTTAAGAAGGCAAACAAAGTAATTGGCTTTATAGGCAGGTCATTTGAGCATAAATCCAAAGAAGTTATCCTAACCCTTTACAATTCCTTAGTCCGCCCTCTTCTGGAATACTGCGTTCAATCCTGGTGCCCTTATTACCAAAAAGATATAAACAAGCTAGAACAAGTTCAACGTAGAGTTACCAAAATGATACCTAGCCTAAAGAACAAACCATACGAACAGCGTCTTAGAGAATTAAATCTATTTCCTTTAACCCAGCGCAGATTAAGAGGTGACTTAATTCAAGTGTTCAAAATCATCAAAGGCATCGACAATATGAACTGTAGTAAGTACTTCACTATCGACCAATCTAATTACACGCGGGGAAACGGTTGCAAAATTATTGGTAAATCTTTTAACTCACACGAATCTAAGAATTTCTTCTTCAATCGAGTTGTCAACTTGTGGAATGGGCTTCCCCGAGACGTTATAGACTGCAGCACCGTTGATTCATTTAAACTCCGCTTAGACAAATATTCGCATCAAACCCGCGACTGACTGCGTTTGTAAATGAATAACTTTATATTATCCCCCCCTAAGTTACTAACCCATCTGTCCCCTACTAACTTCCTAATCCTGCCACGGACATTAGTTCTAGGGCAGTAATTCCCTTTCCAATGTTCCCTTTCCCACTCTAAACCACTGTTTGGACACTTGATCCTCAGTGTTTTGGAGGACAAGCAGCCTAGAAGGGTCACTAGACCTGTTGTTGCTTGATTTCCTTTGTACTCCTTTGTACCCACGCACCACTCCCCCCTTACACCCCCCCCTTCCCTCTGCCCCCCCCCCAGCCATGTCATCACCTTCACACGCCCACGCACCTCTCCCACCTTACCCCCCCCTCCCCCCCAGCCATGTCTCACCTTACCCACGCACCTCTCCCCCTACCCCCCCCTCCCCCTCCCCCCCAGCCATGTCATCACCTTACCCACGCACCTCTCTCCCACCTTACCCTCCCCCCTCCCCCCAGCCATGTCATCACCTTACGCACCTCTCCCACCTTACCCCCCTCCCCCGCACCTCTCCCACCTTACCCCTCCTTCCTCCTCCTGTCATCACCTTACCCACGCACCTCTCCCACCTTACCCCTCCCTTCCCCCTCCCCCCCCCCCCCCCATCCATGTCATCACCTTACCCACGCACCTCTCCCACCTTACCCCTCCCTTCCCCCTCCCCCCCCCCCCCAGCCATGTCATCACCTTAACCCCGCACCTCTCCCACATGTCTTACCTTTACCCCCGCACCTCTCCCACCTTACCCCCCCTCCCCGCCAGCCATGTCATCACCTTACCCACGCACCTCTCCCACCTTACATTTCCCTTACCCCCGCACCTCCCACCCCATGTCATCACCTTACCCACGCACCTCTCCCAGCCTAGCCATGTCATCACCTTACCCACGCACCTCTCCCACCTTACCATGTCATCACCTTACCAGCACCTCTCCCACCTTACCCCCCTCCCCCCATCCATGTCATCACCTTACCCACGCACCTCTCCCACCTTACCCCCCCCTCCCTCCCCCCCCCCAGCCATGTCATCACCTTACCCACGCACCTCTCCCACCTTAAAAACCCCCCTCCCCCCCAGCATGTCATCACCTTACCCACGCACCTCTCCCACCTTACCCCCCCCCACCTTACCCCCCCACCATGTCATCACTTACCCCACGCACCTCTCCCACCTTACCCCCCCTCCCCCCAGCCATGTCATCACCTTACCCACGCACCTCTCCCAACCTTACCCCCCTCCCCCAGCCATGTCATCACCTTACCCACGCACCTCTCCCACCTTACCCCCCCCCCCTCCCCCCCCCCCCCAGCCTCTCATGCACTTACCCCCGCACCTCTCCCACCCTCCCCGCCCCCCCCCCCCCCCCAGCCATGTCATCACCTTACCCACGCTCCTCTCCACCTTACCCCCCCCTCCCCCCCCCCCCCCAGACATGTCATCACCTTACCCCCGCACGCTCTCCCCCATACCCCCCCTCCCCCTCCCCCCCCCAACATGTCATCACCTTACCCACGCACCTCTCCCACCATACCCCCCCCTCCCCTCCCCCCCAGACATGTCATCACCTTACCCACGCACCTCTCCCACCTTACCCCCCCTCCCCCCCGACATGTCATCACCTTACCACCTATTATACAAATCTCTCTCTCTCGCTCTCTCTCTCTCATTAATAAGAATGAAACACAACAAGGACATGATTGATTGATTGATTGATTGATTGATTGATTGATTGTTATTGCCAATTGTGTACATGCATAATATACAATAATACATCATAATACATATATTTGAATGATTGGCATATATAGCTAGCTAAGCAAAAGCTCTATTATGTAGCTAGCCTTATGGACGTAAGTAAATATGTAATGCTAGGTTACACGGTTATTAACAATATATAATACATACAAGACACTACAGTATAATTACCTGCTTTAGCATGGAATCAGCAAGAATCAACTTAGTTAATTTTTTTCAGTTGTCTTTAACCCTTTCACGCACATATGACGCAGAGGTTGCCAGATTAGCAATAAGAAATAGAGTTCTCTCACTCTTATAATTACCTCTCCAAAATTAGTTTTCTGCCCACAGCTAACTCAAAGACAACTGCAGAGGTTGAAGTAACTAAACTAAAGGTGTCTAAATACCCCTGATGGTAACAAAGACTTTAAAGTATCCCTAATAGGCTCAACACAGCTAACTCAAAGACAACTGCAGAGGGTGAAGTAACTAAACTAAAGGTTTCTAAATACCCCTGATGGTAACAAAGGCTTTAAAGTATCCCCAATAGGCTCGAAATCGCGTCATATGTCGGAGAGGGTTAATGGAGAAATGAAATAGACTGGTTTACATAAAATCATCGCTATTTAGTATTGAGGACAGACAGGGGGGATATAAATCAATATATTAAGGGGAGATCTCCACTTGAGGGATTTTTTTCTTGACCCCTTTCTCCCTCATGTCTAGCTCCATTGCTTTTGAGATTTTAAGACGTTTGCCCCATTAGTTTAGCGATTTTAAGAACTTTCACCCCATATTAAGACCTTTCGTGCCATTCAGGTATCGATTTTATCCTGGCGAGCGATAGCGAGCCTGTAATTTAAGAGGAACCTTACCCACGCACCTCTCCCACCTTACCCCTCCCTTCCCCCTCCCCCCCCCCCAGCCATGTCATCACCATACCCACGCACCTCTCCCACCTTACCCCTCCCTTCCTCCCCCCCCCCCCCCCCCAGCCATGTCATCCTTACCCCGCACCTCCCGCCACCTCTCCACCCCCAGCCTGTCATCACCTTACCCACGCACCTCTCCCACCACCCCCCCCCCCCCCCCCCCCCCCAGACCATGTCATCACCTTACCCACGCACCTCTCCCACATGTCATCACCTTACCCACGCACATGTCATCACCTTACCCACGCACCTCTCCCACCTTACCCCTCCTTCCCCTCCCCCCCCCCCCCCCCCAGCCATGTCATCAACCTTACCCACGCACCTCTCCCACCTTACCCCCCCCTCCCCCCTCCCCCCAGCCATGTCATCACCTTACCCACGCACCTCTCCCACCTTACCCCTCCCCCCTCCCCCCAGCCATGTCATCACCTTACCCACGCACCTCTCCCACCTTACCCCCCCCCCCCTCCCCCCCCCCCAGCCATGTCATCACCTTACCCACGCACCTCTCCCACCTTACCCCTCCCTTCCCCCCCCCCCCCCCCCCCCATGTCATCACCTTACCCACGCACCTCTCCCACCTCTCCCACCTCGGCCGGGACATTTTTCTACAGAAAAATGTACAAATTTATCTTGAAAGGGACTCAAGGGGGTGCAATTTTAAGCTTGATGGAGGTCTAGGGAACAAAGTAAATACCTCCCCTTAATGGCGAATAAGGAAAGGAGTGAGAGGAGGACAGGACAAACCGACGATGGAATCAATTAATTGGCCGAATTAGCGAAGATAGAATGATATAAATAGTAATACAGTTGGAACATATAGATACTACCACCAGTATTAAGGGGAGGCAGACCGTTTTTCTGGAACCCCTTCTCCCTAATGTTTAACCCCACTAGTTTTGAGATTATAAGACGTTCGGCCCATTAGTTTGGCGATTTTAACACCTTTTGCCCCATTTCGTTTGTCAATTTTAACACCTTTCGTGCCATTTTGGTGTCGATTTTTTTCCTGGCGAGCGATAGCGAGCCTGCATTTTAAGAGGAACCGGCCTTCGGCCGGGAAATTTTTCTACCGAGAAATGTACACATTTATCTTGAAGGGGGGTCTAGGGGGTGTTTTTCTAAGCTTGATTTAGGTCTAGGGAGGAAACTAAAACATATATGAATAAATGAATTAAGAAATGAATTAAGAAATGAATTAATAGACCAAACAAACGGCCAGTCTCCCCTTAAATAGTATCCCTTCCTCCTCGTCACTTTCTTGTCACCCTGAGTCACCCGGTCTTTAGAAGGCATTTTCTTTTCATTCTGGCTACCATTAGAGGATTTTACTCCGTTTAGGAAGGATTTCTGAAAGTCAACGAATTAATGGAGATATGATACACCTCTCTGATTACTAGGCGTCCTTCCTAAGCAGCATAACATCGTTTCAAGATGGCCAGAATATAAGGAATAATGGCGTCACCCGTACTGAAGAAGAATTTTTACTTTGCTTCCTAGACCATCAAACTTAACCCCGTCACCACCCTTACGTAATTTGCATCATATTCTGGTTACCCTTATCCGATTTTCTTGAGTATATAATTACCTCTACGATTCAAATGGGTAAACACGATCTCACTCAACCCTCTTGATAACACAGGTCCTTCTTTAAGCTGCATAAAAAACGTCTATTTTCAGCCAGAATTAAATGTAAGCATACGTCATGGTACTGAAGGGGTTAAGGAGAATATCTCTAAGACCCCCTTTCCAATTAAATATGTAAGCACATTACACAATCTAGCAATCTAGATAATTTACCTCTCTTGATCAGGAAGAGATAAACCACTTTAAGAAAAAGACTGAAGAAGCAAAATCCAAAACCAATAAGGCCCTTCAATAACACCTCGAGAATAGCCGGAAGTCAGAGAAGCGAAAACAGGACGGCAAGGAGTCTTTCCCAAACTCTCTCTCTCTCTCAGCCAATTGCATGGGTGTAACTATATGACTAAAGTAAAGTTACCATACCTTACTGTGTTGCACCCCTTCCTACCCCCCCCCCCCCTCTACACACACACACACACACACACGAATGATACATGTACTAATACAATCAATAACACAATGGAAATGTTGTCTGTGTTTCCCCCAAGCAAATGGCTAAAGTGGCACTCACTCTGCATTACTATTGAGTTGTTGCATATACAACCCAAGTAAATCCATTCAAACATTCACAGAACACACACAAACAAACACAAATATTGTTATGGTAAAGCAATACATTTCGTTATCGGTTAGGCTTTTGATGTCCATGCTATGCTACAATATATTACACATACTCCATCTATGACCATTCCCAGTGGTAATATTGCCTTCAATAACCTTTCCTGAGAACTTATTGATCAGAGAACCTGTTAACCAAGGTTCAAATGACATACATGTTTATCCAAATATCTGATGATATAAAGAACTGTCATAACAAGTAACTATCGGCAGTACAGAATAATTGTATCTGTTATATGAACTAATAAATATAATAGAATACAATAGTCATACATGTCATCCTACATATTGGTTACCTTAAAGTGAGAAATGCCGTTTGACAGTTTAATTTCCTGCTCTCACTGCTGCAGCCGAGGGCCATTTAGCTTCAGAGCTGCAGTATCAACATCTATAATGCATTTTTCGCACCAGACAAATCCCTCTCTCATTCTCGCTTGTGTGCATTTAATTGTGTTCACTCATCCAAGAAACACAAGCAAGAAACATGGTTTGTTGCAGCAGGGAATGCCAGAAAAGCTTTACGAATCAGTAACGTCAGAGCTAGGATAATCAAGTGAACATACGTTACTATATTACTATAATTTGTTCACCCCTTCTCTATCGGCGACGTCTTTTAAATTTATTCTAGTTACTGTTACACGATTTTATTCAATGTAAAAAGGGTCTCCAGCAATTAACAGGCTTCGAACCATCTCACTTAACCCTTTATAGTACCACAGATCTTTCTTAACCCTTCCAGCCCGGGTGTCATTTTAAAATGACACCAAAACAAAAGGGCCGGAACCCGGGTGTCATTTTAAAATCTTTGTGCTTGAAAGCGTGCTTCAAAATTTGCGCGACCAATTTTGGCATGGAAGGAGCGACCGCAACGCCACCAAGCCTCAACTACTAGTGTTATCAGTTCGTACGTGGCCGCCATAGCGAGTAATACTGAAAAAAATGTTTTCCGACGTGTCCGATTCGTTGCAACCTCCCGCGGGCCCCAGTGCTACCCCACTCGCAACTTCAACGCCTGTTCCAACCGAGAAGAGAGCTCAACAAAAGAAAGTTAAGCGTTTGTTGAGTGATAGCGCTATACAGCGACAACTTTTTGAAAGTGATGAAGAGAGCAGTGGCGAAAGCTTGGTGGACAAGGTACAATTTATAAGTGAAAGTGAAGACGATTTCGTGGGCTTTGGAGACGACGATAATGTCGATTTATTTGAGGGGGGAGACAGTAGTGATGATCCTGATGTGGAAGTGTTTCAGGAAGGTGCCATTGAGCTTCCCAGTGTGCTAGAACCTAGGCCTACCCCCTCGCCATCTTTGCTAGGTCAGCCTAGGCCTAGCCCTAGCCCTACCCCAGGACCTTCCCCTTTGCCTGCCCGTACGCCCTTGAAAGTGGGCAAATATTTCTACAAACAATCATTGATCAAAAGTGCAGCTAAAAAAGCACGCAGGGCAGCCGCAGAAAAGCATAGGGAAGCTGAAGATAGCGATAATGACGCCGACCCTGGCCTAGCAACCACCCGCATTCCATTGTCCCGACGCCTTGACACGGGACGCCGCGTGGGTCACCCACAGCCCTCGCCTTCATCTCTCGTTCAGGATGACCAAAGGGCCTCTTCAATTGGTATTGGTGATGTGCCACAGGCCTCAACACACCGCAGAGCATTATTTCCTGCTGAAAAGCCCTCGGCTCGCCGCAAAAGGAGCCCAACTCCCGAGGCCTCGGCTCCCATTCTTGAAGCTCCCGCAGCCTCCCGCGCCCCACACCGCCGACGCCCGGTCACTTCTTCACCAGAATTGTCTCCTGAGGAGGATGCTGACGACCCCAACATTGCCCCAGATGACCTGACGTCACCTGAGGAGGAAGAGGAACAGGAACAGGAACAGGAAGAGGAAGAGGATGTGCCGACAAATCGAGGGAGAGGGCGAGGTCGTGGACGTGGTCAGCCTGCCGACGCCGCTGCCCCTGGGCCTGGGCCTGGGCGTGGGCATGCAGGGCGTCCGCCTGGGCGTCCGCCTGGCCAAGGGCGTGTGCCAGGGCATCCAGGGCGTGTGCCTGCTGCAGCACGACCTCGAGCATCAGCATCCGACCTGTTTGTGTGGACAGATGGAGCTGATTTTGAGCCAGATTGTCCTGCCTTTGATGAGGTACAGATGGGTTCTGGGGTGTCACCAGCATATCCCTGTGGCCCAGATGCTACCCCCAGTGAACTTTTCTGTGGCTTCTATGACAATGAAGTCATGGAAAACCTCGTCAAAGAGACAAATCACCACCATGCTATCTGTGCCAACTTTCTTGGGAGGAAGACCAGTGCCAAGATGGTGGCATGGAGAGCTCTCACTGTGGCAGAATTATATGTGTTCTTGGCACTCACAGTGCTGATGACTCATATAAGGAAGCAAGTTCTGGCTGACTACTGGATCACTGGCGACATCATAACGACTCCATCATTTGGCAAATACATGTCCAGGGACAGGTACTTCGACATCCTCTCCTATCTCCACCTGACAAACAACATGGCAGTCCACCTTCCCGACTCATTATGGAAGATCAGGAAGCTGTATGACATGATACGTCATCGGTTCACCACATACCTGATTCCTTTCCAGAAGATGTGCCTCGACGAGTCTCTGGTCCTGTTCCGTGGTAGGCTGCACTTCCGACAGTATATCCCGTCCAAGAGACACCGCTTCGGCATCAAGCTCTTCGTCCTCTGCGACTGCTTGACGGGGTATGTGCTGGACTTTATAGTCTACAGCGGCAAGGTTGGAGAAGTTGTGACTGACCCTCTCATTGGTTTTGGTGGCGCTGTAGTGAAGAAGATGATGGAGAGGCACTTCAATAATAACCACATCCTCTACACAGATAATTATTACACGTCGCCTCTCCTGACCAAGTACCTCCATGACCGCAAGACCGGAACTGTCGGCACAGTCAAGGGCAAAAGGAAGGGCATGCCAGGCTACCCAACCAAGACGAAGAAGGCTGACATCTTCCACAAGAAGAGTGGCCCCATCCTCTCCATCCACTGGCATGACCAGCGCAAGGTCAACCTCCTCACCACATGCCACAAGGCCCAGATGGTCGCTACAGGGAAGGTGGACCGAACAACCAAGAACCCCATCCAAAAACCAGCTGCTGTCCTGGATTATAACATCAACATGCGCCTCGTTGACAAGACCGACATGCAGATGGGCTTCATCGACTGCCTGCGAACATCTTGCAGGTGGTACAAGAAGTTTATCCTGCATACGGTAGATATGTCGATCCTCAATGCCTACAACATCTACCGTCTGAGGACTCCAGGAGCCAAGAAGTACAAGTCCCTGCGGAAGTTCCACAAGCAGGTGCTACTTGAGCTCCTGGCTAAACATGCGGGTACACCAGGCAGGCCAATACAAGGACCAGGCCACCTTGACAGAACGGGGTGTGCTGAATTCTTCAGGAAGCACCAGCTCAGCGCCCTTCCTTTCAAAGCACCAGGTAGTAATGTTAGGAGTCAGAAGAGGTGCCATGTGTGCAGCCACACAACTCGCAGACCCCGCAAACCCACAAAATCCACTTGGGAATACCTCGAGTGTCAAGTTGGACTGTGTGCTGGCACCTGCTTCAACGACTTCCACACTCTAACAAACTTTTGAAGTGGAAGTGACAACAGTGAAAGTGACACTCAAATGTAGGCTAAGAATAATAATATAACTAAGTATAAGTGAAAAGGACACATAAGTAATAATAAGTGCCTTCAATAACAATATGAACAAGTGAAAGTGACACTAAAATATATATTTCTAACAATAAATAAGTGAAAATGACACTCAATAAGCCTAGGCCAGTCAAAGTGACAGTATAATAATAATAAAACTAAGTATAAGTGAAAGAGACACACAAGTAATAATAAGTGCCTTCATAACAATATGAATAAGTGACAGTGACACTATATATATTATTAGCTTACCTAACAATACATAAAAGAGGAAATGACACTACCAATTATCAAAGTCCAGTGAAAGTGACACTAATAATCATAATAATAATAATAAAACGAAGTAATAAGTGACAGAGACACAAATAAGTTCATATAAATAACTTTATTGAGTGAAAATATCATAATAACTATAATTAATGACAGAATAACCAATAAAACACTATCAAATCGCTTCCTGGCATAATTGCGGGTGGAGCGACGAGTGCAACTGGGCGTCGTAGCCGGGGCCGCGGTTGAGTGTTCGGACGCGCCGAGGTAAATATGCGGCAAAAGTTACCTCCACTTCCATCACCATCACTCCGGAACCAGTTGAGCTAGAGAGCTCTACTCAACGCCATTCTACGCAGGAAGGTAAGGCGCTCATTTCTATATATGTTTGATTAATGTAGGTCATATATTAAGCGAGATTAGCCTTAGTTTACTTTTGTTGATATTCGACCAGATCGCCCGGATACGAGCTCCGTCATTAGGAGAGCCTGCCCGGGCCAGGAGGGTTAAGCTGCAAAAAATCGTCTAAATATAGCTAGAATAGAATTAAAAAGACGTCTCCTGTACAGAAGCGGTTAAGGGAAAACAAAAACGCTTACATAGTCGAAATACAATACACGAAAGAACAGTACAGTTAAATACAATTATAAATGTATCATGAAATATTGTAGCGAAAAACAGCCTTCTCCTGTAACTGGAATTAAAGGGCTATCTTAGATATCAAAGTTATAACTGTTTATTTTCCTAGGTTACACCCAAGCATCCATTAACTACCTGGGTCATTAAGGATAACACAAGGTATATATATAAAGTGTTAGCTCTTGAGAGTTGGACCCGGAATCAGCGTATACTTAAGGGGGGTCACCTGTTTTTTTTTATCTTTCTCTACTTTTCTCTCTTTCTCTGGCTTGTATCCATTCGGCCCCATTCAGCCAACTGTTTTAAGACGTTTATCCCCATCAAGGTGTCGATTTCATCTTGGCGAGCCAGCATTGTATGGAGAAATCCGGCTTCGCCGGAGAAATTTTTCTATCGAAAAATGTACAAATTTAGCTTGCTGTCAAAAAAGAATATATATATACCGTATATATATATATATATATATGCTGGCTCGCTACCGCTCGCCAGGTAAATATTGACACTTGGACGGGGGTAAACGTTTTAAAACAGTAGGCTGAATGGGGCTGAATGGATACAAGCCAGAGAAAGAGAGAAAAGGAGAGGAAGATAAGAAAAAGCCAGTGACCCCCCTCAAGAATAGAAGCCTCGTAATAGTATACGGCCTGTACAGCATGTGTGGGTGTTATTGTTGTATTAAAAAAAAAAAAAAAAAAAAAAAAAAAAAAAAAAATATATATTCTTGTATTAAGGGAGAGGTAGTCGCTTTTTATGGATCCCCTTCTCCTTCATGTTTAGCATAGTAGATTTGAGATTATAAGACGTTCGTTCCATTAGTTTGGCGATTTTGAGAACTTTCGCCTCATTTCTTTGTCAATATGAAGACCTTTCGACCCATGTAGGTGTCGATATTTTCCTGGCGAGCGATAGCGAGCCTGTACATTTTGAAGGAACCGGCCTTTGGCCGGAAAAAATGTCTACCGAAAAATGTACAAATTTATCTTGAAAGGGGGTCTAGGGGTGTTTTTGTTAAGCTTGATGTAGGTCTAGCGAGAAATATATATAAAACAAATATATAAATACATAATATACATAACCCAAAAATACATATACAGTATACATAGACCCAAAACGAAGCACTATGCCCTTAACCAGGCTATATTATGAAGTGTTTACTCCAACATGGCCGCTCCCTTCCAGGCTATTAGGAGGGAAGGTATAAGAGATAACAGGAGACGGGGGGGGCTCAAGTGGCTATAATTACACTACCTCAAACTTGTAGGACGTTGCACACATACGCACAGGCACACGTACAAACACACACACACGCACACACACTCATATATACGGTCACGGTGGCCGAGCGCGCTTAGTACTCTGTATTGGGAGCACTAGCTCTGGTTTCGGGGGTTCGATCCCACATACCCTCAAACTTGTAGGACGTTGCACACATACGCACAGGCACACGTACAAACACACACACACACACTCTCATATATACGGTCACGGTGGCCGAGCGCGCTTAGTACTCTGTATTGGGAGCACTAGCTCTGGTGTCGGGGGTTCGATCCCACGCACCGGCAGGGGAAGTTCTCTCAAAAATGTTCCCTGGCCGTGAAGGCAAGATCTGGGCGGATCGTATGGCAGTATATTGGGGTCACCTGCTCCACGGAGCCTAGCTACCTCCGCGGAGGGTCCGAGGTCCACGTAATTTTAGAGATTGAGTATGAAATTTGAATATTTAAGTTAATTACTCGGTTTTAATACATAAACAAGTGTATAAAATTACAAATTATTTTATTTTCATGCATTAAAGTAGAAAAGATTACTAATAAATAATATATATAATGGCGAAAATATCGTTTAGCGTAACGTCGTCTGCCGAGTCTTCGCCATGTAAACAAAAGATTTGGTCAATGACTTATTGACTTTATTATGATCTAAAACACATACTCCTCCCATATTAGTGCAAAGGAACTTTGGTCAATATTTACGAGCCGCACCACAGCTGGGATCTCATTCATAATGGTAGTTTTGGGTTCCTATCATTTTATGCTTCATTGCTATATCATTTTTATCCACTAGAAAATATTTTGTTTCGTTTTTTTTTTTTTTTTTTTAGCATTAACCTAACCAAAAAACCTAACCTAACCAAACCAAAAAGCCTAACCTAACCTAACCTAATAGCCCCCAAATACATTTAGGTTAGGTTAGGTTAGGTTTTTTGGTTAGGTTATTGCAAACAAATAAAAATAAATCAATAAAGCCAAGATTTTTTTTTTTTTTTATGCATGAAGATAAAATAATATGTAATTTTATACACTTGTTTATGTATTAAAACCGAGTAATTAACTTAAATATTCAAATTTCATACTCAATCTCTAAAATTACGTGGACCTCGGACCCTCCGCGGAAGCAGGTAGGCTCCGTGGAGCTGGTGACCCCAATATACTGCCATAGGATCGTCTCGGGGGACCCACAAAGTCTCCTGCCCACGTCCTACTCCCTTGGGAGTATGTAGGCGCTCTCGTTAGCTGCCAGGATCAGTCTGTTGATCCATTAGGATAAGATCTAGGTTAAGTCTGTGTATTTTCAGCCCCATTGGCTGCCGGCTTGAAATGAACCGATTATTATTATTATTATTATTATTATTATTACATTTCATCAGTGACATGACGTTTCTGTTATAATTCAAATATATGTAAACCTGATTAATTCTATTTTGTATTGGATATATATAACTTAATGATTTAGCACTTTCATTATGATTTAACCTGTTTATATACAGGTTATACGAACACTACCAACACTAATATACCCCGTTCATTACTGTAATTGTCTCTCTTGGTGTACTATTTAGCTATCAACTCCTCTCCCTGTCTGCGAATCAATTGACAACCTTTCCTTTCCATTATTCGTATATTTGGTCATTATCTTCTCAATTCTTGCTGTTACGTCTCTTTCTCTTCCCTTGTATCCCCTCACCAGCCCTCTACTCTCTCTCCACTATCAACTCCACTCTACTCTCTCTCCACTATCAACTCCACTCTCGTCCTCCAAACCCTGCTTCCTTCCTCATCACGCTTGCTACACTTGCAAGGGTTGATTGTGTTTGTGTGTGTGTGTGTGTTTGTATGTGTGTGTTTGTATGTGTTTGTGTGTGTGTTTTTGTATGTGTGTGTGTGTAAGTGTGCGCGAGAGAGAGAGAGAGTGTGTGTGTGTGGATGGGTGTTCAAAGGAATGTCAGCGAATGTATTAAGTATTATGTCATTAAGGGGAGATCTCCACTTGAGGGATTTTTTTCTTGACCCCTTTCTCCCTCATGTTCAGCCCCATTGCTTTTGATATTATAAAACGTTTGCCCCATTAGTTTAGCGATTTTAAGAACTTTCACCCCATATTAAGACCTTTCGTGCAATTCAGGTGTCGATTTTATCCTGGCGAGCGATAGCGAGCCTGTAATTTAAGAGGAACCGGCCTTCGGCCGGGACATTTTTCTACCGAAAAATGTACAAATTTATCTTGAAAGGGGGTCAACGGGGTGTAATTTCAAGCTTGATGGAAGTCTAGGGAACGAACTAAAAACCTCCCCTTAAGCATGGAAATATATAATTATTTAAATGTTGGAAGGACTCTACTACATATTCAGGTGGAGGTGTTATCATATGCATACATCATATATAAGTGTTATCATATGCATACATCATATATAAGTGTTATCATATGCATACATCATATATATAAGTGTTATCATATGCATACATCATATATAAGTGTTATCATATGCATACATCATATATAAGTGTTATCATATGCATACATCATATATAAGTGTTATCATATGCATACATCATATAAGTGTTATCATATGCATACATCATATATAAGTGTTATCATATGCATACATATAAGTGTTATCATATGCATACATCATATATAAGTGTTATCATATGCATACATCATATATAAGTGTTATCATATGCATACATCATATATAAGTGTTATCATATGCATATATAAGTGTTATCATATGCATACATCATATATAAGTGTTATCATATGCATACATCATATATAAGTGTTATCATATGCATACATCATATATAAGTGTTATCATGCATACATCATATATAAGTGTTATCATATGCAGTGTTATCATATGCATACATCATATATAAGTGTTATCATATGCATACATCATATATAAGTGTTATCATATGCATACATCATATATAAGTGTTATCATATGCATACATCATATATAAGTGTTATCATATGCATACATCATATATAAGTGTTATCAGCAATCATATGCATACATCATATAAGTGTTATCATATGCATACATCATATATAAGTGTTATCCATATAAGTGTTATCATATGCATACATCATATATAAGTGTTATCATATGCATACATCATATATAAGTGTTATCATATGCATACATCATATATAAGTAACACCCCGTTCTTTAACATTTATATCAAATACAAACCCCAATGTACTTTAATAAACTAATGAAAGCATATGCCCCTCCCGGGATTTGAACTCGGGACACCACACCCAGAACATAAACACCTAAACCATTACACCACCACCTTGTTAGATATTCATAGGGTTTTATATACCTAACATTTGTCTCTTCTCTTGCTACAGCCATATTGTATTATACAGTGGAAGAATTCAATTAATGTTGCTTAGATAGACATCCCCACCTCCTGTCTCACTATAACAGGAATTAACTCTTGCCTAACTTAACCCCTTCTGTGCCAGCGAAGTTTTTTGTACAGTTAATTCGAGCTACATTTAAATTATGTTGTGCAGTTTAAGAAGTATATCTGTGGTAGTCGGATGATTGTGTGCAGTTTAAGAAAGATCTGTGGTAGTAATATGGGTTAAGTGAGATAGTTTAAAACCTGGTAATTCGTGGAGGCCCTTTTTAAAGTGAATAAAATCGTCTAATAGTAGCCAGATGAAAGTTAAAAGGACGCAACTGGTACTGAGCTGGTTAAGAGTCCCACACCATAAGATAACAGAGACAGCCTCGGAGGAAACCTACAGTATAACATAAGACATATTGGAGTGTGCGCCACATAATATGATCTTACCTGACCTTATAATCTTTAGGGGAGGTTTGTAATTTGCACCCTAGAGTTCCATCATGCCTAACAGAAAATCCCTCCAAGTCCCCTCATCGAGATAAATTTTTAAATTTTTCGGTAGAAAAATGTGCCGGCCAAAGGCCGGTTCCTCCTAAAATGCAGGCTCGCTATCGCTCTCCAGGAATAATTCGACACTTAGATGCCACGAAAGGTCTTAAACTTCACGAAGAAATAAGTCAAAAGACCTTAAAATCGGCAAACTAATGGGGCGCACATCTAAAAATGTCAATCTTAATGGGGCTAACCATGAGGGAGAAGGAGGTCCAGAAAAACAAACCTCCCCTTAAGTCACACTTATTCCCAGCTCTGCACATTTGTTCACAATTCTCAAAACTGGAAATGTTGTAGGCCTACGTGACCTACCCTTGTATTGGTGATCAGGAACTGTCTGTGTGTGTGTGTTAGTCATTATATAGTTATTTTCTATTTGCCGGACTAAGCATGTATGCTATATTCATATAATTATATAGATATTTAGTTTTGTCTTTTCTTCGAAATCTTGTAAAACACACACACACATACTCACACACACGCACACACACTCACAGAACCACACCAAGCTACAGTCAAACATTATCCCCACATATCAACAACACACACACACACACACACACACACACACACACACACACACCACAGTCAAACATTCTCCCCACATATCAACAACACACACACACACACACACACACACACCACAGTCAAACATTCTCCCCACATATCAACAACACACACACACACACACACACACACACACACCACAGTCAAACATTCTCCCCACATATCAACAACACACACACACACACACACACACATACACACACCACAGTCAAACATTCTCCCCGCATATCAACAACACATACACACACACACACACACACACACCACAGTCAAACATTCTCCCCACATATCAACAACACACACACACAGACACACACACACACACACACACCACAGTCAAACATTCTCCCCACATATCAACAACACACACACACACACACACACACACACACCACAGTCAAACATTCTCCCCACATATCAACAACACACACACACACACACCACAGCCAAACATTCTCCCCACATATCAACAACACACACACACACACACACACACACACCACAGTCAAACATTCTCCCCACATATCAACAACACACACACACACACACACACACACACACACACACACACACCACAGTCAAACATTCTCCCCACATATCAACAACACATACACACACACACACACACCACAGTCAAACATTCTCCCCACATATCAACAACACACACACACACACCACAGTCAAACATTCTCCCCACATATCAACAACACATACACACACACACACACACACCACAGTCAAACATTCTCCCCACATATCAACAACACACACACACACACACCACAGTCAAACATTCTCCCCACATATCAACAACACACACACACACACACACACACACACCACAGTCAAACATTCTCCCCACATATCAACAACACATACACACCCACACACACACACCACAGTCATACATTCTCCCCACATATCAACAACACACACACACACACACACACACACCACAGTCAAACATTCTCCCCACATATCAACAACACACACACACACACACACACACCACAGTCAAACATTCTCCACATATCAACAACACACACACACACACACACACACCACAGTCAAACATTCTCCCCACAAATCAACAACACACACACACACACACACACACACACAGTCAAACATTCTCCCCACATATCACAACACAACACACACACACACACACACACACCACAGTCAAACATTCTCCCCACATATCAACAACACACACACACACACACACCACAGTCAAACATTCTCCCCCCATATCAACAACACACACACACACACACACACCACAGTCAAACATTCTCCCCACATATCAACAACACACACACACACACACACACACACACACACACCACAGTCAAACATTCTCCCCACATATCAACAACACACACACACACCACAGTCAAACATTCTCCCCACATATCAACAACACACACACACACACACACCACAGTCAAACATTCTCCCCACATATCAACAACACACACACACACACACACACACCACAGTCAAACATTCTCCCCACATATCAACAACACACACACACACACACACACACACACACAACAACACATGCCGAATGCCGACCCGTGGTAATAACGTTCTTGACATTGTACTTGCAACAAAAGAAGAATTGATAGAGAATTTGAATGTTGGTGATGAATTCAGTAACAGCGACCATCGTACGATAACTTTCACTTTAAAGTTTACTAGTAACGAATCAAATAGTAGCATCGAAAAAGTCCCTAATTTCAAGAAAGCAAACTTCCATAAACTTAGAGCTATGTTTAAAGAAACTGACTGGAGCTTTTTAATTAACAATAACGACATAAATACATCTTGGAAGTTATTCGAAACCACTTACCTAAAAGCAGTGCAAGACTGCATACCATCGAAAATACGGCGTCCAGGCCATAATAATAAGCCCAAATGGTGGAATAAAGATATTTCAAACTGCCTGCTTGCTAAAAAATTTGCTAATGATAGATTAAAATCCTCACAAAATGACGAAGAACGGCTGAAATTTGTAGAGCTACGACGCAAAGCCAAAAAGTTAATTAAGCAAAGTAAAAAGACCTTAGAGTTACATATTGCGAATCAAAGTAAAACAAACCAGAAAGAATTCTATAGTTATATCAGAAAGAAAAAAGTAGTTACTTCAACTGTTGGACCGTTAGTCGATGAAAAAGGAGAATACACCAAAGACGAAGTACAAATGAGTAATGCCCTCAATACCTTCTTTGCATCAGTTTTTACAACAGAAGACCTCAGTGATATCCCTACACCATCGCCGATTCAGATTGATAATTCAGATGTTCTAAGCAATATCACCGTTACAGAGAGAGAAGTATTGAATTGTTTAGATAAACTCAAGGTAAATAAAACGCCAGGACCTGATACAATCTCACCTAGAGTTCTAAAGGAAGCTAAGAATGAGCTCTCCAAACCACTGACATTACTATTCAATAAATCCTTGCAGTCTGGAACTATGCCTGATCAGTGGAAGCTAGCCAACGTAACACCGATATTCAAAAAAGGCAGCAAATCCCTACCCAGTAACTATCGTCCAATTAGCTTAACCTCAGTTGTATGTAAAATGCTAGAAACGGTCATACGAGACAGACTCGTAAATCACTTAGAGGAAAATAACATACTTAAAGATACTCAACACGGCTTTCGTAAAAAACGTTCCTGTTTAACAAACCTCTTAGACTTCTTCCACGATATCCTCAACCTCTACGATGAGAGTAAAGCTGTAGATATTATATACCTTGATTTTCAAAAGGCCTTTGACAAAGTTCCCCACAAACGTTTACTGCTAAAACTAAAAGCGCATGGAATACAAGACGGTGTGTTGAAATGGATAGAAAATTGGCTCAGCAACAGAAAGCAAAGGGTAGTCATAAACGGTAAGGCATCTAAATGGACCAATGTAAGTAGCGGGGTACCCCAGGGATCGGTACTAGGACCAATTCTCTTTCTAATTTACATCAACGACATAGATGAGGGTCTCACCTGCACAATCTCAAAATTTGCTGACGATACAAAAATTGCAAATAGCGTACTCTCAAAAGAACAAGTTGACGATATGCAACACAATCTAGATAAATTGTCATGTTGGGCCCAAATTTGGCAAATGAGTTTCAATGCAGATAAATGTAAAGTACTACATGTCGGATACCTAAATGAGAAAGCAAACTATTCGATGAATGGCACTCAGCTTAAGAATGTAAACAGAGAAACTGATCTGGGAGTAACAATATCGAGTAACCTAAAACCGAGTCAACAATGTTCAGAAGTTGTTAAGAAGGCAAACAAAATAATTGGCTTTATAGGAAGGTCATTTGAGCATAAATCCAAAGAAGTTATCCTAACCCTTTACAATTCCTTAGTCCGCCCTCTTCTGGAATACTGCGTTCAATCCTGGTGCCCTTATTACCAAAAAGATATAAACAAGCTAGAACGAGTTCAACGTAGAGTTACCAAAATGATACCTAGCCTAAAGAACAAACCATACGAAGAGCGTCTTAGAGAATTAAATCTATTTCCTTTAACCCAGCGCAGATTAAGAGGCGACTTAATTCAAGTGTTCAAAATCATCAAAGGCATCGACAATATGAACTGTAGTAAGTACTTCACTATCGACCAATCAAATTACACGCGGGGAAACGGTTGCAAAATTATTGGTAAATCTTTTAACTCGCACGAATCTAAGAATTTCTTCTTCAATCGAGTTGTCAACTTGTGGAATGGGCTTCCCCGAGACGTTATAGACTGCAGCACCGTTGATTCATTTAAATTCCGCCTAGACAAATATCTCGCATCAAACCCGCGACTGACTGCGTTTGTAAATGAATAACTTTATCCTCCCCTCAGTTACTAACCCATATGTCCCCTACTAACTTCCTAGTCCTGCCACGTTAGTGGCAGGGCAGTAGTTCCCTTTCCAATGTTCCCTTACCCACTCTAAACCACTGTTTGGACACTTGATCCTCAGTGTTTTGGAGGACAAGCAACCTAGAAGGGTCACTAGACCTGTTGTTGCTTGATTTCGTTCGTTTGTACACCACAGTCAAACATTCTCCCCACAAATCAACAACACACACACACACACACACACACCATAGTCAAACATTCTCCCCACATATCAACAACACACACACACACACACACACACACACCACAGTCAAACATTCTCCCCACATATCAACACACACACACACACACACACACACACACACACCACAGTCAAACATTCTCCCCACATATCAACAACACACACACACACACACACACACACCACAGTCAAACATTCTCCCCACATATCAACAACACACACACACACACACACACACACACACACACACACCACAGTCAAACATTCTCCCCACATATCAACAACAACCACGAAGTTCAGTTTTACAACCAACTCCACCGCGGCCTCACCAAGTAAAAATATACGGACATTGTTTTGGTCTCTTTATAAAGTTTGAAGTGAGGGTTGCCGTCCCTTCATCCTACTGTGCGGCCATGGTAGACTAAAAGGATTTAATTCAATGTTTGTTAATGACAGTTTCTGATTGTCTATTTCAAGTTTATCCTGGTGATGTTTCTCTACAATGATGTGAATACGTTTGTGCTGAATATTTCACTCTATCACCAGGGAACAATACCCAAACCTTTGATTGACTTTCTTGAAGTTTTCCTTAACATAATTTCATTATATTATGTAACATATGTAATTTATGTTATCGCACACTGCTCCTACACAAATCATAGGTCCATATATTTCGTAAGTTAAGTAGATTTTATACATTTCCTTTGTTTGATGATAATAAACTGTGTCCTTGGCATAAACCTTTTTCAAAAATAAATGTAATGATTGTCTACCCAAGTAAAATATAAATAACTGACGGCTCACTTGTGTTAACTTAAGATAAAAGAACAAGCAAAACACACATGAGAAAGGGGAGAAATATGAAAGATATGTGTCAATGAAGGCGATCCGAGAGTGTTGATGGAAGGAGAGAGTTTGGGATGTAAACAGAGGCCAAACTGTCCTAGCCAGCACCCACTTTCTTCTGAATATTAATTGGGTTAATATCTTTGGTGGATCACCTTTAGTAGTTTTTGTTTTTACGTGTTTTAATCTTCAGGACCACAGGCTTATTGGTCTATATGCTTTATGCGTCACCACCCTTTTTCACTTATCGAACCCATGCTACATGAATCATACTCTATCATCCTTCTTCCTCTCAACTAAAAAAATACTCCAATAGTTATTCTTTCACAGCCTATTGGACGGTGAGATGAAAGGCCTATGGCCATCAAAGAAGTACGGGAGCCTTGATGGAAGGAGAGAAGCCCTTTGCCCTACTAATGTTCGTGTATTGACCGTTTATTGTTGCTCGCACCATTTTCAGAATGGGAGAGTTTGCGCACCGGTGCCACAGACACACACAATTGCATAATACTGACTCGTAAAATGTTTCGCTTTTGTTTTGCCTGCACCTCATGTTTCTAACGATAACTTTACAGGTTATGTACTTGTAATAAAACACTACTCTTAATGTATATATACAGGTATATACTAGCTAATTATACAGCCTGTCATGTAAAGTAATAAAAGAGAGAGCATACTTTGTTCCTTGTGTGGTACTGTGCACGTAATCTGAGAGAACTACCTAAGTTCTGTAATATTACAAGGCAGTTGTATCAAGAGAGGCGAGTCGTTAACATTGATCCCAGGCCAGAACTCTGATAATATGTCCACCCGCAGGCAGTTAGCCTTTATCAAAAGTTTACGTCCAGTAGGTACAGGCATGGACGTGAGATAAGTAACCTCCCTACCAACACACTTATCATTTTCGCGCAAATGAAGTTGTTCATTCTCTTCTTTATTTAACCTGTTCAATACATTGATGACCTTTTATTATATTTGGGGTGTCATTAGAGAATATTATCATCTCTGCGAAGCAGAGTGGTATTGTGCACAAAAATCCCGCCCGTATACTGTGCACCACCAGTCAGCTTGTCTGTCGTCATCCGTCTGTTTTTTTCCGGAAACTCCTCCTAGACCAGTCGATGGATTTTCGCCAAATTTCACAGGTATATCCATTTGGTCAATGCGAAGGTCACTCAAAAAGACTTTTTTAATTTAACTTAAAGGTTAAGGTCAAAGGTCAAAGTTAAAAATAAGGTAAATATTTCATATATTTTAGTTTTTACTCAAATGTCTTCATTTTCACTATACAAGTCACTGGTATAGCTTCTCTGATGGTTGATGGCAAAGGTAAAGCAGTGTTTGTGGCCAAGAACATGTTGTGTGTACCAACTTTGGTGGTGTTGTAGACACTAACTGATCATCACTACTTTATCCTATATCACTGGTTGTAGCCAAGAACCTAGTGTGTGTACAGTCACTCATAAACATTCGTGGACATCACCTATATCTAATTATGGAAGTATGTCTCTGGAAACGAATTTATGAATATAATGTTATTTACATCAACTACAACACAATATATACTATTTCATGGCCAACAAATGTCATCTAAAAATCAATCCGGATTGCTGTAATTGCATAAAGAAAAACAAGGGTCCACGACGTTTTATGAGTGGCTGTACAGTACATGTAATGTATGGCAACCGGGCCTATCACGTAACTCCCATTTTTCTTATGTTCTTATGTTCTTATGTTCTTATGTAACTACAGATCGGTTAAAGGCTAACCTCAAGAAATAAGTCAGTGAAAAAATAAACAGATTAAGCAAAACACTTATGAATGTCAAATAGCATCATGCACTCATTACACTAAAAGAACAGCTGACTAATTCTTAACATAACATATATATTTACTTGAACAACGTAATATATTATGTGAAGCGAAAGTGTCAAATACTCGCAAATGTTTCAGTGATGTTCCGAACATTGTTCATTGAGACACTAAGCCTTTCTGCAGCCATCGTTAACTGTGTCCGTTAGTGCAGCCGACGCCTGGCCACGACTTTGGCTAACTCTTTGGTCAGAGAGTAGTAATCATGACTATGGCACTTGTCTTTTGGACTAAACTAGATGCAAGATTATTGTACTGTACTGTACAGGATGTGTGTCCTATTGACAATATGTCAAAGTTATGTTGCATAAACCGCAATGTTTATGTAATTTATCATAAATACGCATATAACTTCCTTATAAAAGCTTTATATATATGGGACTGTGATGGCTGACGAGTGACCATTGTAATACAGGACTGGTGGCTGAAGTAAATATGAGGGGGGCACCCGCAACAGGCAGTTCTGCTCTTTGTCTCCCTCACTCACATAGAAACAGAAAAGAAAACAAAAAAAGCTACTTTAGCTATCAAACTATCCAAGGTACTGTACTAGGTCACTAATTCTGACACACTCAATATAGTGACATGTTGCACGTAGCCTTACAAATAACCTATGTTGGTATATTGCATTTCGTTTTGTCATGCCCACCCAATGTATCCTATAACTATGTGAGGATTATTTATTCCCTAATCCAAACCTTCACCAATAAGAACAGGTTAAAGTTATGTTAAGTAGTGTGGTCATCATATCAAATGTGGGGTGATGCTTGCTATATTATAGTTCAGTATCTTGACAAATTATTACGTTAGCAATTGTATTTCGCTCTACGGAAAAGCAGATGTGGCACTCCAATATATTTATATATTTATATGTCTATCTATCTATCTATATGCTCAGGCCCAATCCCCATTTTGGGGGTAGCCGACTCAAGACAGAGCAAGAACAGGGAAAACACAAAAACAACACAAAACAACAAATAAACACAGATAAAAAGCACAAACTCACACACATCCAGGTCACCCAGGAGAAGACCCAGAGACCAGGGTCACCAAGGTGGCTCCAGCACTCCCCCGGCCCCCGACCACCCGGAGAGGTTCCAATCTCGGCAGGCAGACATGCAGCAGAGCCAAAGCCACAAGCCCTCCCACCACACTTCCAGGCGCACCCTTCATATTAATCGTCTCCCCGGGCCAGGCGCCTGATGGACTATTATCTAGTCCAACTTGCACCCGACCCCTTACTCCAAATGACCACGTGTTCACTCAACTATTCACAAACATTCTCTATTCACTCCTGTCCACCACCGCTTCCCCTGCCTGATCTATAGGCATTCCTCTATCATCCAAAGCCTTTCTTACACAGTCTCTCCATCTCAATGGGGGTCTTCCTGCCCTTCTATCTCCCCTTGTACCTGACTCACATATTCTCTTTGTAAGCCTTTCATCTCCCATTCGTTCAACATGACCATACCAGCTCAGCTCCCTTCTGTCCACTCTGGCTGACAAATGTTCCTGCTGCCCCACTCTCCTACGTATCTCTTCATTCCTCAATCTGTCTCTACGAGTAACTCCACACATACTCCTCAAGCAGCTCATCTCCATCACATCCAGCCCTCTCTTTTCTCCTTTTTCTTCAGAGCCCATGTCTCAGCCCCATACATCACTGTTGGCACAACAATTCCTTGATACAGTGCACTTTTTACTTTCACTCCGAGATTTCTCGTCTTCCACATACTTCCCATTGCTCCGAAAACCTTCCTTCCTTCACACACTCTCTGTTTTACCTCCACTCCTGCTTATCGTTCCTCCTAGATATTTAAAACACTCTACTTGTTCCAATATTTCCCCATCCAGCCTCACATCTAGATTCACCCTATGCTCTCCCCTATTACACACCATTACTTTACTTTTATTGACGTTCACCTTCAGTTTCCTCCTTCCACAAACCACACCAAACTCTTTGACTACCCGCTGCAGTTTCTCATCAGAATCCGCCACCAATGCTGTGTCATCAGCGAACAGCAACTGATTCAACTCCCAATCTCTACCATTCTTCCCTACTAAACCCAATCCTCTTCCCATAGTTCTCCTTTTCACCTCCCTCACCACACCATCCATAAACATATTAAACAGCCATGGTGACATTACACAACCCTGTCGCAAACCTACCTTTACCTCAAACCATTCACTCAACTCACCATTTCCTACTCTCACACATGCTCTGCTCCCTTCATAAAAACTCTTAACTGCTTCTAACAAATTTCCTCCTATTTCATAAATCCTTAACACCTTCCACATTGCTTCACGGTCCACACGATCATACGCTTTTTCCAAGTCCATAAATGCCCAAAATATCTCCTTATGCTTCTCTAAATACTTCTCGCATAACTGTCTTACTGCAAACATCTGATCCACGCACCCTCTTCCCCTCCTAAAACCGCACTGTTCTTCTCCTATTGCAACTTCCGTACACTTTATTATCCTCTCTATCAACACCCTGCCATACAGCTTTCCAACCACTGACAATAAACTAATACCTCTATAACTTGAACACTCCTGCCGATCTCCCTTCCCCTTGTACAACGGCACAATACATGCACTCTTCCAGTCTATTGGTACCATTGACACAGCAAAGCACACATTGAAAAGTCTCACCAATCAATCTATTATCACATCTCCACCCTTCTTTATACACTCCACAGCAATACCATCCAAACCTTCTGCTTTTCCCACTCTCATTTGTTTCACTGCTTCTTTCACCTCATTTTCCTCAATCCTTTCATTCATTCCCTGCCACCTGGGTGGCCTGGGTAACCTATCTCCATCCACCTCTGCTTCAATCACTGCTTCTCTTCTATCTCTTGTATTTAACAAAGATTCAAAATACTCGCATATCTTTTCCTCACTTCAACTGGTTCCACTAGTAATTCTCCATTTTCATCTTTCACTGACTCTTCCCTCTTTTGTCCTCCTTTCCTTACTTTATTTACCTCCTTCCAGAACATCTTCTTTCGTTCTTCAAAATTCTCACTCAACCTTTGACCCCACCTTTCGTTTGCATCTTTTTTCGCTTCTCTAATTTTCCGTTTTGCCTCTCTCCTTTTCTCCTTGTACCTCTCCCATACCTCAACACTACCATCCTGTAAAACCCTCTCAAAACACTGTCTCTTCTCCTCAACTGCCTTTCTCACCGTATCATTCCACCACTCGCTTCCCTTCCTGATACCTCTGCCTCCTACTTTCCTTTTGCCGCATACTACCTCTGCACTTGCTTTCACTCCTTCCTTAAACTGTTGCCATTCAACCTCTACTTCTCTCTCTTCCATCTCTCTCACTTCCATCCACTTTTCATTTAGTCTTTCCTTGTACTCCCTCTCTTTTTCACTCTTCTCTAACTCACTAACTTTTATTACCTCTCTTACTTCACGCTTGTCTCTTATTCTCCTGTAACTCTTAACTCTTAGCTTTCCCTCCACCAGGTAATGATCTGACATACCCTCCGCCTCACCTCTCATCACATTCACATCCAGCAGTCTACACAATCTTTCCCTTGTCACCAGCACATAATCCATCAATGCCCTCTCTACAATTTCTCCCCTCACAAGTCTATGCCAGGTGTACTTGTGTATACGCCTTTTTTTGAAGAACGTATTACCTACACTCAATCTACACTCTTCACATACATTTTTCCGTCTTTCTCCACTCTCGTTTACACCATCCACACCAAAACTACCGATGACTCCCTCAACAGGCTCATTTCCTACCCTAAGATTTAGGTCCCCTAAAACTATAACATTTTCATTTTCATCAAACCCTTGTAGGCAATCTCTCAAATCCTCCCAGAAACCCTCTACCTCGTCTAACTCTCTTTCACTTCCTGGTCCATACGCACTTACAAAAACCCACCTTTCACCCTTAAACCGCATTCTCACCCACATTAGCCTTGATGACACCTCTTTCCACTCTTTAATAAACTCTCTCAACTCCTCCTTCACAATAATAGCCACTCCTTCTTTCCCCCTGACTCCCTCGTCTGCTCCAGACTTTCTACCTATCACGTTTCCAAAATCCACTTCTCCCTCTCCTTTCATCTTTGTTTCATTCAGTGCAAGGACATCATACATCCTTCTTTCAAATAACCTTCCAATATCCTCTCGCTTCTCATTCGTACTACATCCACGCACATTCAAAGCTCCTATTCTTAGGGTCCGGGACCACGAACGCGTTCCCTCGCCCCTATCTCTGTCTCGTTTTTTGGTAGATTTATTTAAGGGGAGAAGGATACCAGGCCCCCCGCCCCCGATCCCCTTTAGCCGACTTCTAAATCTCGCCGGAGAAAAGCGGTGGTGGAAATTTCTCACCCCTCCACCACAGAGGAGGCTACCTGCACCAGAAAGTGGCGGGCGTTGGGGTCGCCGCATCCCTACGTCATTTGAAAAAATTAGAGATGCAGAAGGAGAAAAAGATAGAAGGGGCTATGGGAAGTAGAGGACACCAACCCTCACTCTGACAAAGGGTCAGCCCATCACCATCATTTATATGTATGTTTATATATTTATTTAATCAGCACAGATAATAATATATTATTTTGTTTATTATGCTAAAAACATCACACATGAGTACAAAGGAGTATAAAGGAAATCAATCTAGTGACCCCTCTAGGCTGCTTGTCCTCCAAAACACTCAGGTTCAAGTGTCCAAACAGTGGTTTAGAGTGGGTAAGGGAAAATTTGAAAGTGAAAAGTGAAGTACTGCCCTGGAACTAATGTCCGTGGCAGAATTAGGAGATGTCAGTAGGGGACAGTTGGGTTAGTAACATAACACAGTTATAAGTGATCCTTCGTGTATCTGGGAAAAAGAGAGCAACATCTTAATCATTTGTAAACACAATAATCCTTGATCGATCTGAGAGAGCAATTGGTTGATAACAAAATACAAATAAAATATATATATAACAAATAAATACATGAAATAAAATAAAACTAAACCCCTTTTCTTTGAGGGGAAACAACAGTAAACCGAGGCTACAAACAGCACTGTACAGTAGGGAAAACCTCGGAACAAACATTTACTTCTGGAAAAAAGCCCGGCGTGTGACATATTTTGTTATTGTGTAATATATCTGTCCCCGGGGCCACCTTCACCCAGGCAGCCACGGAGTAGGACCATAAATATCACACCACGGAGATGTCACACAACGTTGCTTATGCTGAAAAAGAAAGAAAAATTATAATAATGATAATTATACTGTATATACAGTATATACTGTATATATATATATATATATATATATATATATATATATATATATATATACCGGTATATATATATACTGTATATACAACCCCGTTAAGCTGAATCATGTGATATTTAGATATATTTTCATCATTCTTCTGTGTGTACTACTAAATTTAAATGATAGAATTCCTTAAAGGGCACACACACACACACACACACACACACACACACACACACACACACAGTACTCCCCTCCCTTTGCACACCAGAGCCTCACAATATTCCCAAGTCCCTGTAGTTCATGTAGTTTATGTAGCCCTCATTTATGGCGGAGATGAGAGGGATTTGTGTTTGGGAGGTTGGTTATTTTGCTATGCTTTTATATAATTGTATTCAAGAGTTGTCTAAGAGAGCTACTGTTTTGTTCATGGTAACTGTGTTGGTGGTGTAATGGTTTAGTTGCTTATGTTCTGGGTGTGGTGTCCCGAGTTGGAATCCCGGGAGGACCATAATTATGCTTTCACTAGTTTATTCAAGTACACTGGGGCTTGTAATTGATGATTAACGTTAAGAACGGGGTGTTACTTATTTATGGTCAGCCATTTAGTAATATTCTACATTCTTAGCTGGGATTGTGATAATGCCTTCCAGAGTTCACTCGCTCGCTCACTCCCTCTCCAATAATATAGCTGGATTAACCCATTCAGTACCGGGACGTGCTTTTCATCAAATTCTGGCAACTATTTGACGACTTTATTCAGCTTAGGAAGGACCTCTAGCAATAACAAGGTCTCAAACTTTTTTTTTTTTTTTTTTTTTTTCTATGTGATTGAGGGAGGCAAAAGGCATAACTGCCTATAGCGAGTGCCTCCCCCATAGTTGAAAGAGTGACAGGGCCAAAATCAAGGGACGTTCGAGCCAAAATGCCTGGACACACGGAGTTTGAAGCAATTTAAGTCATAGGAAGCGGGAAAAACTGATTCTGGAAGAGAGTTCCAGAGCTCAGCTGTTGAGTAGAAGAAAGTTTGAGAGTAACGTTTCACTCTTGGGTTGGAGAGTTGCACAGAGTAGGGGTGGGATTGAGTTGCAAGACGGGTACCACGTGCCCTACGTAAAGGAGGTGGTATACACTGGGATAGCTCTGAGGAACACTGATTATTATAGTAGCGATAGAATAGCGAGAGAGATGCAACATTGTGGCGGAGAGAGAGAGAGATTGCAGAGAGTTGGTGAGTGGACGGGAGTTAATGATACGAAAGGCCTTTCTTTCAACCTTGTCTAGGAGAGCGGTGTGAGAGGAACCTCCCCACTCATGTGAACAATACTCAATACAAGGGCGCACTATGCCCCTGTACAGAGCAAGAAGCTGTGCAGGGGAAAAGAACCCCCTAAGGCGGTTGAGCACACCCAGCTTCTGGGAGGCTGCCTTAGCAAGACTGGTAATATGGTCCTTCCAAATGAGAGCAGAAGAAAAAGAGACACCAAGAATATTGAGAGAAGATGAAGGGTTGATTTTTGTATTGTTGAAGAATAAGGGATAGTCCGCTGGGAGATCCTGACGGGTAGATAGATGGAGAAATTGGGTTTTGGAAGCATTAAAGTTAACAAGGGTTTTCTCTGCCCCAATTGGAAATAGTATTTAGATCAGAATTTAAGAGTTGTATGGCTTCATTACGTTTGTCGTTGAGGGATTGCTGGCTGGGGAGTTCTGAAAAAGTAATGGAGTAGTGTAAGGTTGAGTCGTCTGCGTATGAATGGATGGGAATTAAGGTACAGTTAAGGAGATCATTTATAAAAATTAGAAAGAGAATAGGAGATAGGACAGAGCCCTGAGGAACACCGGAATTTATAGGGTGAGGAAGTGAACAATGGCCGTCCACAACCGTAGCTATGGAACGGCCGGAAAGGAAATTAGAGACAAAGGCACAGATGGAGGGATAGAAACCGAAGGAGGGTAGTTTAGAAATTAAAGATTTATGCCAGACTCTATCGAAGGCTTTTGATATGTCTAGTGCAATAGAAAAGTCTCACCGAAGTCCCGAAAGGAGGATGACCAAGAGTTAGTAAGATATGAAAGAAGATCACCAGTAGAGCGACCCTTAAGGAAGCCATACTATCTAAAGCAACCCTTTTTGACTACCACAGATCCTTCTTAAGCTGCATAATATCGTCCAAATATAGCTAGAATATAAGATAACACACGTCGCTGGTACTCACAGGGTTAACCCCTTCACCACGATGACGCCTTTTTACCTTTGATTCCGGCTAAAATTAGACGATTTTTCTGTAGTTTAACCCTTTCAAGCTCCAATTCGTTGTTTCTGTTCTGTTGTCTGGCTACTATTAGACGATTTTATTCAGCTTAGTAACGGTATACGGAAGTCAAAGGGTTGATTGAGATAGTATTTACCGTTTTAATACCCACAGATCCTTCCTAAGCTGCATAACATTGTCTAATAATAGCCAAAATAAACTGGTATAACGCGTCAGAGCTTCAAGGCGTTAAAAAGGGACCTATGATATTCGGAGGGCTTATTGAGTTCGTATTTACCCCTTTGAGTCCTAGACGTAGATTATAAGCTAAAGTTAAAAATCGTCTAATGGTAACCAGAACAGGATGAAAACTACGTCATCGTGCTGAAGGGGTTAAACGAAGTAAACGCCACCAAGTAGATAATACTGACTAGAATAATATTGGACGTTTATTTTGTGGGGAGTAGTTTGGTGAGAATAGTATGGTATGATAGTCACATACAATATCTCGTACATTTAAGGGGAGATGGGTCGTTTTTCTGGTCCCCTGTCTCCCTCGTGTTAAGCCCCATTTGTTTTGTTATACGACGCTTGGTTCATTAGTTTGACGATTTTAACACCTTTCGCCCCATTTCGTTGTCAATTTTAAGACCTTTCTTGCACTTTAGGTGTCGATTTTTTTCCTGGCGAGGGATAGCAAACCTGAAATATTATGAGGAACCGGCCTTCGGTCGGGACAATTTTCTATCGAAAAATTTACAAATTTATCTTGAAGGGGGGTCTAGTTTTGTTTTATTTTATTTTCTAAGCTTGATGAGAGGTCTAGCGAGGAAACTTAAGAAATAAAGGAATACAAGAATGCACAGGAAAAAACGGCCAACTCCCCTTTAAGTCATCATATTGTGTTTGAAAACGATTCTGAAACGTTGGGAATACGGGAAAAATATTGCAATATTGGGTTCAGATCCGATAGGGGGTTTTTTCCGTGATATTTTTGCATTTTTATTCCAGCACCTGTCTCACCTTCCACCCGTAACACTTTGAAATACACTACACTAGTGTGATAGGTAAGGGGAGGCATAGGGCTTTTCTGGACCCCCTTCTCCCTCGTGTTAAGCCCCATTAGTTTTGAGATTTTTAAGACGTTTTCCTCATTAGTTTGGGCGATTTTAAGACCTTTCGCCCCATTTCTGTGTCAACATTAAGACATTTCGTGCCATTTAGGTGTCGATGTTGTGTTAGCAAGCGATAGCGAGCATATAAGTTTGGAGAACAGACCTTTGGCCTGGGCATGTTTCTACCGAAAAATTTACAAATATATCTCGAAGGGGGATCTTTGGGTTGCTGTTTTTTTGTTAAGCTTGATGGAGTTATATGGAGGAAACTAACATAATACTTTATAGACAGTATATATATATATATATTTTTTTTTTTTTTTATTTTTTTTTTTTTATATATATATATATATATATATATATATATATATATATATATATATATATATATAACTAAATAAGCCCCCTTAAATTAGAATATATTGGGTCAAAATACAATTGTCTGGGCGTCAACTAACATATATATTGTCCCGAAGATCAAAGTCTCTCTCCGGACAAAGTTGGATGAAGACTTTTTATATGTAAATTTGAAACTCGAGGGGATTTAGTTTCAAGATTTATTTTGGTTTGAAAAGAGGGAAACGTCCGTGTTGAATATATATATATTTTTTTCTACTGGTGCTTTTATTTTTTCTTTCCTTCTTTCTTGTTTAAGCCGGTATCACACGAGCGCTTTTTCACCTAACATTTATCATTAAGACTGGTCTGGCAGCTTATGAGATCAAAATTTAGAATATTTCGGTCACCTAAATTCATCAATCAACAGTCTAGTTTCCGATACCAGTGCAAAATATTCCAGACATGTTGCCAGAGAAATGTTGATCACTGAATGTTGACTATAAAAGCTCTCGTGTGATACCGGCTTTAGTTGTATCGTACGTTTATGCAATGACAAAGTAATTAATTAAATACCTGCAGTAATAAACCATATCACTGACAATAATCTTGACCCCTTAGCTTCTTATAACTCGAAATGAATAAAAGCAATAGGGCTGACGTTTCTATCATTTGGGAAGAGTCCACCAGGAAATAGGTGTGAATATTTACAGCCAGTTTGCTCTAGGCCCTTTTGAGTTACAGAGAGGTCAGGGAGCAAGATTATTGTCAAGTTCGTTGGCGCTCCCTATAGTTAGTGAGAGTGATTACATTGCGGCCTATTTAAGGGGGGTCACCTGCTTTGTTTATCTTTCTCTCCCTTTCTCTCTTTCTCTGGCTTGTATCCATTCGGCTCCATTCAGCCAACTGTTTTAAGACGTTTATCCCCATCCAGGTGTCGATTTCTTCCTGGCGAGCGATAGCGAGCCAGCATTGTATAGAGAAATCCGGCTTCGCCGGAGACATTTTTCTATCGAAAAATTTACAAATTTAGCTTGCTTTCAAAACAGAAATATATATATGCTGGCTTGCTACCGCTCGCCAGGAAAATATTGACACCTGGATGGGGGTAAACGTCTTTAAACAGTAGGCTGAATGGGGCCGAATGGATACAAGCCAAACAGAGAGGGAGAGAAAGAGAAAAAAGCGAGGTGGGCTCCCTTAATGTGAAGAACTACTGTGTGTTGAAGAGCCGTGATGTGCTATGTGGTGTGAACGAGTTATGTGGTGTCCATGTTACTGTTATGCTATGTGGCAATATGTTGGCTGTGTCGTTAAGAGAAGTAACTTTTGTGTAATATTAGGTAGTTGTACGGTTGGCCAAATAAGTCGTGTCTCAGCTGTCATTACGTTTTGCTCCTTGTGTGCTGTATTAATGTCTGTCAGATGTTGAATAGGGTGTGTAAAGATAGGAGCATGTTTGTATATCTCTCTCGAAACGTTGAATTAATCTTTAAATAATACTGCTACCACATATTAATCGAAATATATGCCGAGACATCACTTACTTGGTCGACTGTACACACTGTGTGATATAAAACAGTAATGTGTCAGTGTAGTTCGAGTACTTGATGAGAGAGAGAGAGAAAGATAAAACTATATGAAGAGACAGATGGGTGTGTTATGATACAAACTTGAGATCATTAGTAATCTGCTAAATTTAGATGCTTTAGTTTAGATGCTTATATTCTGGGTGTGGTGTCCCGAGTTCGAATCCAAGGAGGACCATATGCTTTCATTAGTTTATTCAATTGCATTGGGGTTTGTAATTGATGATTAATGTTAAGGGGAGATGTCCACTTGAGGGATTTTTTTCTTGACTCCTTTCTCCCTCATGTTTAGCCCCATTGTTGTTCTAATTTTAAGACGTTTGCCCCATTGTTTTGACTATTTTAAGAACTTTCAACCCATTTCTGTCAATTGTAAATCCTTTCGTGCCTTTTAGGTGTCGATTTTATCCTGGCGAGCGATAGCGAGCCTGTAATTTAGGAGGAACCGGCTTTCAGCCGAGACATTTTTCTACCGAAAAATGTACAAATTTATCTTGAAAGGGCTCAAGGGGGTGTAATCTTAAGCTTGAAGGATATCTAGGGACCAAACTAAAAACCTCCCCTTAAGAACGGGGTGTTACTTAAATACCAAAACGATTCTGAGTATATAGTTTCGGTGGTGAAGAGGTGTTGCATTATCTTATTTAAGGGGAGGTTTTTAGTTGTTTACCTATACCTCCATCAAGCTTAAAATTACTCCCCCTAGACCCCCTTTCAAGATAAATTTGTACATTTTTCGGTAGAAAAATGTCCCGGCCCAAGGCCGGTTCCCCTTAAATTACACCTAGATGGCACGAATGGTCTTAAAATTGACAGAAATGGGGCTAGGGTTCTTAAAATCGCCAAACTAATGGGGCAAACGTCTTAAAATTTCAAAAGCAATGGGGCTAAACATAAGGTAAAAAGGGGTCCAGAAAAAAATCCTCCAGGTGGAAATCTCCCCTTAAGAGAGAGAGACAACAATTGCGGCTTGTGTATATAATATGAAAGAAGCTTCACGTCTGCTTGGTTTGTATACGTTCCAGTTTTAATAACTTAAGGGCAGATCTCCACTTGAGGGATTTTTTTCTTGACCCCTTTCTCCCTCATGTTTAGCCCCATTGCTTTTGATATTATAAAACGTTTGCCCCATTAGTTTAACGATTTTAAGAACTTTCACCTCATATTAAGACCTTTCGTACAATTCAGGTGTCGATTTTATCCTGGCGAGCGGTAGCGAGCCTGTAATTTAAGAGCAACCGGCCTTCGGCCGGGACATTTTTCTACCGAAAAATGTACAAATTTATCTTGAAAGGGGGTCTAGGGGGTGTAATTATAAGCTTGATAAAAAAGTTGGGAACAAACTAAATACCTCCCCTTAATGGACCAGCCTGTAATATCTAACATTACCGTATTTTTGTAAATTACTCCGCGGGTTCTTCACCCTCGCACAGCTTTTTGCTTTGTACAGGGGCACAATATTGTTCGCATTTGCGGGAAGGTTCCATCCATACCGTAAATTCACAAAGGGGTAGAGTAATAAGCATTGTGTCTCATCAACTCACCTCCTCTTGTTGATTCTCTGCAATCTCCATCTACACGCCAATATTCTACTGCTATTACAATAATGCGTGTTCTTCAGAGCTTTTTCAGTGCATACCTCCTCCCTTAATCCATTCTGTACCGGTGATGGCCTTTTCATCACATTCTGGCTACTAATAATCGAATTTAGTCAGTTCAGGAAGGATCTCTAGCAAGTATAAGGATTCGAACTATCTCAATCAACCCTTTTTACTACCACAGATCCTTCCCAAGCTGCATACAATTGTCTAAATATAGCTAGGATAAAAATAATAGACGCCGCTAGTACAGGAAGGGTTATGGAGAATGAGAGGTACCCGCCCTTCAACACATCCCCACCCCTATTCTGTCCAACTCTCTAACCCAAGGGTTAACTAATTTTCCTAGTCCTTCTACTACTCAACAAGTAAGCTCTGAAACTCTCTCCCTCAATCTGTATTTCCTTAATCCTGACTTAAACTGCTTTAAACTCGTTGTGTCCAGACATTTTGAGACTAACGAACCTTGAATTTGGCTCTCTACCACTCTTTCAACTTTGAGGGCGGTTGGGGGGGGGGGGGTGCTTGTTGCAGGCAGCATTGCCATTTGTCTCCATACAAAAAAAATAACGCGAAGGTACTATCATTATCATGCTACTTGAAATACAGGGTTACAGCCTGACACTGTTTATATATCAGATACTCTGTTAATATAACTATTTATACATTTTCACTTTACATAATTAACGCGTTTGCATTCTTATAATACTCAAAATATATATAGTATTTTGAAATAATTAGCTTAGTACCAAGATAGGGCATCGGCATCGTGTGTGTGTGTGTGTGTGTGTGTGTGTGTGTGTGTGTGTGTGTGTGTGTGTGTTCGGTGAGGGTTGGAGGGGGTGTTGTTTGTCTTTACTCATTCATAAACAAAGACATACACAAATGGGAATATTAATATTGGCGCACGTCGACTAGAATCTGTAATATAAGTCATGTCTCGGCTGTCATTACGTTTGGCTCTCTCTGTGCTGTATTAATGTCTGTCAGATGTTGAATAGGGTGGATGAGTGTAGGAACATGCTTTTTTATCTCACTCGAAACGAATAAATCAAGTTTTAGACATTGCTGATACCAATTATTGATCGAAATATACTTGGTGCCGAGTCATCACTTATTAGCCCGACTATACATGTCCATCACGATACAGCTTTGGGAAAACAAAACACACTTTAGTCGGAACAATGTTTCTAGGTGTTGCTTTAGCATAAACAATGTGTATAAGGTTATGTCGACATGGGTCTTGATAGTGTAATGGTTAGAGTGTTTATAATCTGTATGTGGTAACCCATGGTTCGAATCCCGGTATGAGCACATGCTTTCATTAATTTCTTTGGGAGGTGTTTGGTGTGTGGAGTGAAATTAATACATTAGCATATATAGGGTGAACAAATATGATGTATGGAAGAGAAATATGTAATGGATGAAAGCATAAAGTAGAAATATGTACACAGAAACCAGAGAGAGCTAATATATCACGTCAACAAACAAATATGTGTCATGATACCCGTGTGTGTGTGTCAGCCAGATGAAAGAGAGGGAGCGGTGAGCGAGTCAACCAGGGATATTACATTGTTGTCAAGAGGCTCAGGAATTTAGAGAAGGTATAAGAAGTAGAGGGAAGGTCAAACGCGATATAAGAAAGATAGGGTTTGGATTAAAGAAACACATTCAACCATAACATGACTTGTATCTCGTGTATTTGTGCAGTACAAAAGAAACACATTCAACCATAACATGACTTGTATCTCGTGTATTTGTGCAGTACAAAAGAAACACATTCAACCATAACATGACTTGTATCTCGTGTATTTGTGCAGTACAAAAGAAACACATTCAACCATAACATGACTTGTATCTCATGTATTTGTGCAGTACAAAAGAAACACATTCAACCATAACATGACTTGTATCTCATGTATTTGTGCAGTACAAAAGAAACACATTCAACCATAACATGACTTGTATCTCATGTATTTGTGCAGTACAAAAGAAACACATTCAACCATAACATGACTTGTATCTCGTGTATTTGTGCAGTACAAAAGAAACACATTCAACCATAACATGACTTGTATCTCGTGTATTTGTGCAGTACAAAAGAAACACATTCAACCATAACATGACTTGTATCTCGTGTATTTGTGCAGTACAAAAAAGCTTATTCGGATTGACCATCGACTGTTCATCAAGATACATAAGTGGATGATCACATGAATTCGATGATAGGTTTGTTCAAAATTTAAATAAAACAATAATCGTTGAGGTTCCAGTGTCCAGTTTATTTTTATATGTGAGTGAGGGAGATAAAAGGCAGAACTGCCTGTGACTAGTGCCTCCCCCAGAGTTGAAAGAGTGACAGGGCCAACATCAAGGGACGTTCGAGCCAAAATGCCTGGACACACGGAGTTTGAAGCAATTTAAGTCATAGGATGAAGGAAAGACTGATTATGGGAGAGAGTTCCAGAGCTCAGCTGTTGAATAGAGGAAAAATTGAAAATAACGTTTTACTCCTGGGTTGAAGAGTTGCACAGAGTTGGGATGGGATTGTGTTGCAAGACGGGTGCTACGTGCTCTACGAAGAGGGGGTGGTATACACTGAAAGAGCTTTGATAAACACTGATTGTTGTAATAGTGGTAGAATAGTGAGAGAGATGCAACATTGCGGCAAGGAGAGAGATACTGCAGATAATTGGTAAGTGGAATTGTGAGTTAATGAGACGGAAGGCTTTCTTTTCTACTTTGTCTAGAAGTGCTGTGTGAAAGGATCCTCCCCACACATGTGAACAATACTCAATACAAGGACGCACCGTACCCCTGTACAGAACCCCCTGTTGGGGAATAGAACAAGTGCACACTATTATCTGGCGTGAAGTTAATGCTTATTGATGAAGTAGTAATGAGTGTGGTGTACCAACATCAATGCATTTAAAAGTAATAGGTGTCATTATTTGAAACACAAGTTTTAGCCAACTTTTTAAAATTGAAATTTAGATAGGTTGTATGCTATTATATATCGAAGAGTCTTTAATGGATAGGAGGAGTAAGTGTTTGTGAGAGCTAGCTGGATTACTCTTTGTGTAGGTGAGGCACAAACAGAAACAGTGAGGGAAGCCAGACAAATAAAACAGGAGTTTCAGCAACTCCTTATCATATGCCTATTAGGCCTCCCCTGGTAATTGCCCTGCTCGAATGTTAGTTACATAAATCTGATTGTTTTCGTTCGTATTACATTTTGGAATAATAAGTAAGACACCGAAGATAATTATTACTTCTTCTGCTTCTTCTTCTTCTTCTCTCTCTCTCTCTCTCTCTCTCTCTCTCTCTCTCTCTCTCTCTCTCTCTCTCTCTCTCTCTCCTTTGCTGCTATTCCCTTTAAGCGTTATTATCGTCTCCCCTTCGTCCTCTGCGTTTCCCCATCACCTTCGCTCCCCTTCCTCCAAACTCATATGTCCTCATCATGCTTACAACAATTACAAGGGGTAATTGGTGTATTGTGTGTGTGTGTGTGTGAGAGTGAGAGGGAGAGAGTGAGTGTGTGTGTGTGAGCTAGAGATAGAGAGAGAGAAAGTGTGTGTGCGCGTGTTTGTAAGTGAGAGAGGGAGAGAGTGTGTGTGTGTGTGTGTGTGAGAGAGAGAGAGAGAGGGAGATAGATAAAGTGTGTGTGTGTGTTCCCACACGCTGAGGAGAAGTAAAAGCAACATTTACTTCTTTTCTTTAAACAATCTATCTATCTATTGCCGGACCCCTTACTCCCCTTACGAGGGTGGCCATATACAGAATGCCCCCAAGCGGACCTATTCCCTGTGAGAGGGACAACCCGAGCCAGTTTAGTGAAGGACTTACCGGATTGACCACTCATTTTAGGATCCGTCCGACTCCGAAGCCCTCTGTGTATCTTGTTAGCACTATTTTTCTACAGTGGTGTTCGGCTAATCCATCCACTAACCTGCCTTACCCTTAGGTAAGCAGTACGGATTTGTATCAGGTTTACTCCCCTAGACAGGTTGCCAACCAAGGCTGACGAGTCCCATCCACCCGGATTTGTATAAGGTTGTCTCCCCTAGATGAGTTGCCGACCAAGGCTAACGAGTCCCATCCAGCCGGCAATGACGTCATTAATTGATATTATATTATATATATTTCGAGAATAGTTGTTACCAGGAGATTATATCAAACTACATGCATGTTCTCACCATACGGTAGATAGTTAATATCTGTCTATGTGCGATTTGCCCAAAACCTTATTTTGTATTAATGTGGTGATAATATAACCATTAATGCATTGATTTCACCTTTCCCACAAAACTATAATATTGCTCTCATGTGATAATGTTTCTACATTTGGGAATTTTGTACTAATTATTTCCCAGTAAATCAATTAATGTTCTGAATCACAACCATTTCCATTTTATATTACTTAAAGAAAGGAAAATAGACCATGGCGCATAGGTATTATTTTACAAAAGTACGTTGATCAATTAATGCTAAACTTAATTACAGTTCTTACATTTCGCGTAATACACTGCTTCCTACTAGTACTATGACGTAGTTTCTACGTCATATCTACGTATCTTCGTTCGTATTACGTAGTGCATGTTTACAATTATTTTCAGGTATAAGCCAGTGTCACACGAGTCCTTTTTCGAGCAATTTTTACGGGCAATTATGATCTGGAAGCTTAAACAATTACACTTTATCATAAATCAGCTGCCTAACATAATCTACCTTCAGCCTAGTTACCGTTACCCTTGCGAAAATGTCCCGAAACAATACGAAAACAAACTTGCTCATGGAAAATTGACGGGAAAAACGATCGTGTGACAGCGGCTTTTACTCTTGTTCAATACTTTAGGGGAGATTTCCACCTGGATGATTTTTTTCTGAACCTCTTTCTCCCTCATGTTTAGCCTCATTGCTTGTGAGATTTAAAGACGCTTGCCCCATTAGTTTGGCGATTATAAGAACCCTCGCCCCATTTCTGTAAATTTTTAGACCATTCGTGCCATTTAGGTGTCTATTTTTTCCTGGCGAGCGATAGCGAGCCTGTAATTTAAGGGGGTGCGGCCATCGGGCGGGAAATTTTTCTACCGAAAAATATACAAATTTATCTTGAAAGGGGGTCAAGGGGGAGTAATTTTAAGCTTGATGGAAGTCTAGGGAATCAACTAAAAACCTCCCCTTAACTAAAATCTGATTTATGTTTCTGATTTATCCGTTCATGTCTCATATATATAAAACTCTCTTGCAATATTTTCTTCCACTTTAAGTGACTGATTTATACGTTCATATCTCATTTAAGGGAGCCCACTTCGCTTTTTTTCTCTTTCTCTCCCTCTCTATTTGGCTTGTATCCATTCGGCCCCATTCAGCCTACTGTTTGAAGACGTTTACCCCCATCCAGGTGTCAATACTTTCCTGGCGAGCGGTAGCGAGCCAGCATATATATATATTTTTGTTATGACAGCAAGCTAAATTTGTACATTTTTCGATAGAAAAATGTCTCCGGCGAAGCCGGATTTCTCCATACAATGCTGGCTCACTATCGCTCGCCAGGAATAAATATTACTTACTTACTTACTTTTGATACTTTTGATGTGTTCGCCACTCTTCTAGCGGCACCAAGGAGCGCGGCGCCCCTCGTTATGGGTGGTGAATTTGGTGCAGTAGTCTGTTTGAAGCGACAGCTCGCTCCCTCGCGAGGATGGGCTCGTCTGGCACTTTTTGCAGTTCAACATCGAGGGCTCTCTTGAAGTTGTCTAACGAGACGTCCCTCATGTCTCTTACTCGCCGTGGGAGTTTGTTGAAGAGACGTGGGCCTGGATGGGGATAAACGTCTTAAAACAGTTGGCTGAATGAAGCCGAACGGATACAAGCCAGAGGAAGAGAGAAAAGGAGATAAAAAGAAAAAAAAACGGTGACCCCCTTAACACAATTGCCTTGGAAATTTTTATTACGTTGATTCTTCCACCGTGCCCCCCCCCCCCCCCCCACCCCCCTCTTCCCTGCCTGCTCTCCACCACCATTATCCTCCCACCTTTCATCTCCTTCACCCTCCAGCTGTCCATTATCTTGTAACATCATTAATAAAGAGGAGGTTCTTGTGCACTGTTCAACCATCGCTCAGCCTCTTCTTCGGGTATACTCTTCCTTGCTGCCTGGCTGAGTTTTGTTGTTAGTGTTTGTTCCTGGTTGATACTTATTACTTAACGTTTCATTCCTTTCTTTTTATGAGTAAATTAAACGCCAAAGACATACCTAGTCTCTATAGCTTGATACAATATCCTGGAATTATTGAAGGCAGCCATACTGTATTATCCCCTCTCACTCTCCCCTTCCTCCTCTGTTGTAACTAAACATGGTTCATATATTGGAAATGTTTTCTTCTTTCCTTCCACACCCAATACTTGATACTTCAATCCCATCTTGCTGTCTTATCTGCCTGGACGGTTCCCAAGTCCCTCGTCTGCTCTGCCTCTTCCTCCTTTTATATCAGACACTGCAGCTCTTTCAGATCCTTCAGGCTGATGATCTTCACATTTCCAACTCTCAATATTCTGACACCATCTTCTCTGTCATAATAATAACGTGCTGCTTTTCTAGTATGTTTGTCTGGTTTTCATCCCATAATATTATGTCCTCTTTGTAATTATATTGATTTATTATAAATCACTTGTATTTTACCGTGTTTAATTGTGTGTGCCATATACAGTATATCAAACCATAATTATTCCAGTAACACTGCGCACCATAATTGTACACATCACCCATATCAAATATCCATTTACGCTTTAGATAATTTATATATTCAGTATATAGGTTATGTTTGGTCATATACATTTAACTCTTTCCCTGCGGCCGACGTAAATTTCTCACCCATGTAAAAAAGGGCTGTACTGCAGCCGACGAACCTATACATTCTGGTAGTACCGCCTGAATTTGTTGCACAATCTGCCCGCTTGTTGCCATACACTTCTGGTAGGTTGTAAGCTTGCCATCCATACTTATATCAATGTGCTTAGTGCATTGGTCGAGGTAGAGTGTGCGTACAATGAAAAGGTGTTTTATAAACTGAATATCAATGCAAACATGACCACTTCTACATTTAATTGTCACAGCTATGTACCAGGTACGAATATGAGGTTCATTTCATCTTCATTTCAACAACTTGTCTTGTAAAGAAAGAAAAAACTCATAAAATAACTAAATATCATCGAGTTATCGCGAGTGTAATGTGGGGAGTCGGCTTTCAGCGACGAAACCAGCAAAGTATTGATTAGATGACTGGTATAGGGAGAATATGATCCAATCTTTTCACTGGAGCTCTTTCCAATTTGCTCAGAGCTACGGATATGGCGCTCGGGCGAAAACGGAATTACCGGGAATATAAAAGCTAGGGGGTACTTATCCCTATAGAAGCCACCCAGGGAAAGGGTTAGTAATAATACTAAATATGTATATTTATGTGTTGGGCAGATAGTAGACAGTTTGAAATGTATTGATATTTTAGAGATCTTCAGGTAGAGCTAGACTCGTTTAGTGTGTATTGAATCAATCATTGAGATAACATTGTACATGGAACTAGAAGTTACTTTACAGCAGCTAACCCTAAGTTTACTGACTTAAAAATGTTCCTGCTTTTGTCATATACTACTCACATATACTACTCACATATACTACTCACATATACTACTCACATATACTACTCACATATACTACTCACATATACTACTCACATATACTACTCACATATACTACTCACATATACTACTCACATATACTACTCACATATACTACTCACATATACTACTCACATATACTACTCACATATACTACTCACATATACTACTCACATATACTACTCACATATACTACTCACATATACCATATACTACTCACATATACTACTCACATATACTACTCACATATACTACTCACATATACTACTCACATATACTACTCTCATATACTACTCACATATACTACTCACATATACTACTCATATATACTACTCACATATACTACTCACATATACTCCTCACATATACTACTCACATATACTCCTCACATATACTACTCACATATACTACTCACATATACTACTCACATATACTACTCACATATACTACTCTCATATATAATTATAAGGTGTAGTGTAAACTTTAAAGCACAGTTGTTATCCATATATATACCTAACTCATGTTTACAGTAAAGTACTGTAAACATATGGGAACTGTTTTGCCGCATACACAACATATATGAATATGTGGATGAGTAGGCATTTATGTAAGTATACATCGTTATGTATATATACGTTTTGTGGCTGTTTATTCCTGTACTTATACAGTATGTATTTTGAATTGTGTGGACTTTGGCATTTTTGTCTTTTTGAGCGTATGATTGAGTGTGCCTGGATGTTCTGTGTGTGTGTGTGATTGGGTATGAACGTTTGCCATGGGCATGTACTGTATGTGAGTGTAGGCTCTGTGCATGTACATCAAAGTGCACTCCATCCTCATCGTTTCATCCCCCCCTCTGCACAACAGTATTTAACACAAACAACTTTTATATCACGCATTTGTGAATCCTGCCTGACAGACAGGATTGTAATTGAAAATGCAACCATTTATGTTATGTAATATCAATGACTCTTGGTAGTTCTGTCCCTTATATGGTCGTGCATTTCAGTGTTTGTGTTACAGATAGTTACATAATAATTAGTTAGTATTTAATTTACTATTTTTCATTCAGATGTAACTTTCCATTGTAATGAAGTTAGGCATACGTAATATATATATATATATATATATATATATATATAAATATATATATATATATATATATATATATATATATATATATATATATATATATATATTACTAATGAGGACAGATGTTTGGGGAACTATGGGTGTAATTAGAGTAACACGGCTTCCTGGTTGATATAATATTATAATTAGTGTTGTTTCTGACTTGTAATATTAAGGGCCGGGTGATCATGGGCGTTGTGTTCGTTGTCTATTATTATGTATGTTTGTTTGTGTGTTCGTCATATCACAGACCGTCTTCCTAACCGTATGATTATGTTATCGTATGTGATTCGATTCCTGATAAAACATTTGATTGAACCAGACTGCATCACTGGATCATGGTATTAACATAGATTGATGATCTTTCCACAATAAACTTTGCTCATCTATTCAAATTACAGTATATTTCTTCCCATATATTTTGATCTATAAATAATAGTTTTAGCATACATTTCTTCAGAAAATTATCCTAATTATAAGTCATTGCTATTACAATAAACAGTTCTGTATAAACACACTATTCAGTGAAATTATGTAGAGGTGTTGCTTTACCCATATAAACAAGTCTGTCTCAACCAATCAGGAGCTTTCTTTACCCTTAATTATAAACAAGACTGTCTCAACCAATCAGTAGCTTACTTTACCCATATCAACAAGACTGTCTCAACCAATCAGTAGCTTACTTTACCCATATCAACAAGACTGTCTCAACCAATCAGTAGCTTACTTTACCCATATTAACAAGACTGTCTCAACCAATCAGTAGCTTACTTTACCCATATCAACAAGACTGTCTCAGCCAATCAGTAGCTTACTTTACCCATATCAACAAGACTGTCTCAACCAATCAGTAGCTTACTTTGCCGATATCAATAAGACTGTCTCAATCAATCAGCAGCTTTCTTTGCCCATATCAACAAGACTGTCTCAATCAATCAGCAGCTTTCTTTACCCGTATCAACAAGACTGTCTCAACCAATCAGCAGCTTTCTTTGCCCATATCAATAAGACTGTCTCAACCAATCAGCAGCTTTCTTTGCCCATATCAACAAGACTGTCTCAACCAATCAGCAGCTTTCTTTGCCCATATCAACAAGACTGTCTCAATCAATCAGCAGCTTTCTTTACCCGTATCAACAAGACTGTATCAACCAATCAGCAGCTTTCTTTACCCATATCAACAACACTGTCTCAACCAATCAGCAGCTTTCTTTACCCATATCAACAACACTGTCTCAACCAATCAGCAGCTTTCTTTAGACAACTCTAAGGCCCAAGATATCTGGCTTATGGGGAGAATTGTAGTTATTGCTATATATATTTATATTTATATATTAATACATCTAATATTTTTGGCTTCCTCCCAAGACCTCCATCAAGCTTTAAAAAATACCCCCAAGACGGGGGGGGGGGGGGGGTTGTCAGATTTCCCTGAATAATTAAAATATTACGAAGCGTGCAGACAAATTTGTGCTGATCATAATTATACCTTAATAGTTCAATTTGTGCAGATCATATACCTTGATAGTTCAATTTGTGCTGATCATATACTTTGATAGTTCAATTTGTGCTGATCATATACCTTGATAGTTCAATTTGTGCTGATCATACACTTTGATAGTTCAATTTGTGCTGATCATATACCTTGATAGTTCAATTTGTGCTGATCATATACTTTGATAGTTCAATTTGTGCTGATCATATACCTTGATAGTTCAATTTGTGCTGATCATATACTTTGATAGTTCAATTTGTGCTGATCATATACCTTGATAGTTCAATTTGTGCTGATCATATACTTTGATAGTTCAATTTGTGCTGATCATATACCTTGATAGTTCAATTGTGCTGATCATATACCTTGATAGTTCAATTTGTGCTGATCATATACCTTGATAGTTCAATTTGTGCTGATCATATACCTTGATAGTTCAATTTGTGCTGATCATATACTTTGATAGTTCAATTTGTGCTGATCATATACCTTGATAGTTCAAATTGTGCTGATCATATACTTTGATAGTTCAATTTGTGCTGATCATATACCTTGATAGTTCAATTTGTGCTGATCATATACTTTGATAGTTCAATTTGTGCTGATCATATACCTTGATAGTTCAATTTGTGCTGATCATATACTTTGATAGTTCAATTTCTGCTGATCATATACTTTGATAGTTCAATTTGTGCTGATCATATACTTTGATAGTTCAATTTGTGCTGATCATATACCTTGATAGTTCAATTTGTGCTGATCATATACTTTGATAGTTCAATTTGTGCTGGTCATATACCTTGATAGTTCAATTTGTGCTGATTATATACCTTGATAGTTCAATTTGTGTTGATCATATACTTTGATAGTTCAATTTGTGCTGATCATATACCTTGATAGTTCAATTTGTGCTGATCATATACTTTGATAGTTCAATTTGTGCTGGTCATATACCTTGATATTTCAATTTGTGCTGATCATATACCTTGATAGTTCAATTTGTGCTGATCATATACTTTGATAATTCAATTTGTGCTGGTCATATACCTTGATAGTTCAATTTGTGCTGATCATATACCTTGATAGTTCAAGTTGTGCTGATCATATACCTTGATAGTTCAATTTGTGCTGATCATATACTTTGATAGTTCAATTTCGTACTTCTCTAGCTTTCGATACAAATCCGCTTATTAGGTATTCAGAAGGCAACTATATTTTTATAGTGTGTTGTGGATATTTATCAATATTCTTTTTAACACCAACATCAAGCTCTCTCTCTCTCTCTCTCACACACACAGTTTTCCTCCCTACCCCATCTAATATTCACGTCACTCTCTACCCTCATGGTCCAATTTGTCTCACTTCTTCCAATCGTGTTCAGGTTCTTTCTCTCTTTATGGCCCTCCTGCATTTATTACTCCCTCGTTGATATAATGTTACCCTCTTGTTAACCTGTGTTTACAATATTTAAAAACTGAGTGTGAATTTGTGAACGGCTTTAGATGCAGAGTGTGTGTGTGTGTTTTTTTCTTCTATGTGAGTGAGGGAGACAAAAGGCATAACTGCCTGTAGCGAGTGCCTCCCCCATAATTGAAAGAGTGACAGGGCCAAAATCAAGGGACGTTCGAGCCAAAATGCCTGGACACACGGAGTTTGAAGCAATTTAAGTCATAGGAGGAGGGAAAGACTGATTCTGGGGGAGAGTTCCAAAGTTCAGCTGTTGAATAGAATACAGTCTGAAAGCAACGTTTCACTCATGGGTTGGAGAGTTGCACAGAGTACGGGTGGGATTGTGTTGCAAGACGGGTATCACGTACCCTACGTAGAGGAGGTGGTATACACTGGGAGAGCTCTGAGGAGCACTGATTATTGTAGTAGCGATAGAATAGCGAGAGATGCAACATTGCGGCGAAGAAAGACAGAGTTTTCAGAAAGTTCGTGAGTGGGCGGGAATTAATGATACGAAAGGCCTTCCTTTATATGCGTGTATGTGTGTGTGTGTGTTTCCAAGTGTCAGCATACACACGCCCCCATATATCAGCTGCAATGGTAAGTGGACAAACAATATCTTATGTCCAAGATAATTTAGTACCGGTATACGTTATTCATTTTCTAATAATGTGGTATACCTGGTACTGAAAAACAATATTATTGATATAGTAATAATGTTGTTGTGAAAGATACCATGATAGACTATGGATTACCTGTCGTCTGGCACAATATAGGCTGACAGCACTATACTAGATTGTATATGTATAAAAGTATATGCATAGCGAATAGATTTGTTTTTATATATAAATATATAGATAATTGTATACTTAATATCTTCATTTACATTTACATTACCGCATGACTGAAGGAAACTGCACCATCCCAATCAAACATTCGCTCTGCAATCATATACAAGCAAAGGCACGCCTGATAACACAGAAGCGCACACATATCTTGGATAAATCATTAATATAAATATGGACCCTCCTTTCCTAATCAAGCCCGACCTTACAATATCAAAGGTGCCCGAGTACATTCGTTATGTAACATACTATAGTCCGTTCATTCTAGGTTGGGCAGAAATCGTAACCCCTAACCTCTGTAACTCTAAAAGGGCTAGAGCAAATGAGCTGTTAATTTATACACATATTCCCTAGCCAAGTCTTCCTATTTGGTAGAAATATTAGCTCTATTACTCTAGTCCTTGAGTTATGAGAGGTTAGGGGTTACGATTTCTGCCCAACCTAGAATGAACGGACTATAGGTGGCATACTTACCCAGCACTATGACAAGTTGTACCAAAGCACCACCAACTATAGTCTATATTTTGTCCACCTGATGGTAAATTGAACCCCTTAGCAACTGATATATCTAGAGGCTCTAGACCTAATAAGAATATATGAAATTACTAAGTCTCTGTGTCATATGAATACCAAGCAACATAAACCGGTACACAATTCCTGTAATATAGCCGATTAATCATGATGACGGCATGACAATCAACCCTCGGCTGAAAATAAACATACTAGAGTGGCATAATATCGTGACCTCATGTTGACACAGAATTACCTTTAATCACTCGTTAACATTGAGAATACATCAGTCGGAAGTGAGTTCTGGAAAATAAATATCCGGATGTTCACAGACTTGGGTGACCTTAGGGGAGCCCACCTGATTTTTGTGTTCTCTCTCTCTCCCTTTCTCTCTGGCTTGTATCCATTCGGCCCCATTCAGCCTACTGTTTTAAGACGTTTACCCCTATCCAGGTGTCAATATTTTCCTGGCGAGCGGTAACGAGCCAGCATATATATATTTTTGTTTTGACATCAAGCTAAATTTGTAAATTTTTCGATAGAAAAATTTCTCCGGCGAAGCCGGATTTCTCCATACAATTCTAGCTCGCTATCGCTCGCCAGGAAGAAATCGATACCGGGATGGGGATAAACGTCTTAAAACAGTTGGGTGAATGGGGCCGAATGGATACAGACCAGGGAAAGAGAGAAAGGGAGAGAAAGATATAAAAAAATGCCGGTACCCCCCTTAAAATGTCCAAGGCACGTCACTGATTCAGGACAAAATTGCACTACCACGGATTTTCCTTCACGCCACAGCCACCCACAATTTCGGTCGCAAATTCAATTGACCAGATTCCGGCGGCGTCTGTCGGGCTCTGCATCCCTAATGGTTATCCTCAAGTAGGGTTTGGAGGGCAAGGTTAATATCACGTTGACATTGATAGATTTGGAGGGCAAGGTTAATATCACGTTGACATTGATAGGTTTTTCCTGCGCTGAAAAAAGTGATTTGGATATTTTTAGAGTACAAGAAAGTCACCATTGGTTTGAACGGCCCAAGGGGACATGGACTATAGTACAGATTATAGGACATACATTTTAGAATATATAACTTTAGGATTGTGTAATATAATGTAATGCTATTAGATATTCCTTATAACTCACACACTCTCTCTCTCTCTCTCTCTCTCTCTCTCTCTCTCTCTCTCTCTCTCTCTCTTATCTAAGATTCGTCATTTTACACTATATAATATTTCACAGACAAACATGTTCCTAAACTTAACAAGAGTATATTGTTAAAACCGAAAACTTTCTTTGCTGTGTAGTTAATTTCTTTTCACCAACGCTAGAGTGCTCCAGAGTAACAAGCAAAACTATCCATCCATCTATCTATCCCGACGCCGTGATTCCCGAAGGGGTGGCCACGAACGAACCGCCTCCATGCATTTCTGTCCCCAGTCAGTCGACGCCCCTCCCCCCAGCACCGCCTTTGTTCATATACTTCCTCACTCCATCCTTCCACCTCTCCTTCGGTCTACCTCTCCCTCTCTGTCCCTCCACCTCGCTCTCGTACACCCTCTTAGTCATTCTCTCGCTTTCCATACGTTCCATATGGCCGAACCATCTCAAGTTGTTCCTTTTCACACTTTCCAGCGCATCTACCTCCACACCACACCTCCTTCTTACTTCTTCATTAGTCTGTCTATCCCTCCATGTAACTCCGCACGCACTTCTTAAATAATTAATTTCCACTGCTCTCACTCTTGGTCTGAGTCTCTCAACCAACGTCCATGCTTCACTTCCGTAAGTCAAGTCAGTGTGGGGATTACCACACTGTCATGCAAGGACTTCTTCACTTCCATACTGACCACCCTATTTCTTGTTACTGCTTTCAGCATTCCTACAACCCTCTTCCCCTGTTGTACCCTCTCCCGCACTTCTTCATCCATAGTCCCATCTTTACTCAACACACTGCCCAGATACTTAAAAGAGCTGACGATCCCCATAGCCTGACCGTTCAGTTTCACCTCGCACTCTGTGACTTCACCCCTTTCGAAGACCATAACCTTGCTCTTCCCCGCATTTACTTTCAAATTCCGTTTTTCGCACACTGTTCCAAACTCATTTACCAGACCCTGCAACTCCCATTCATTATCACTCATCAGAACTGTATCATCCACAAACAGCAGTATAGGTAGCTTCCACTCATTTCCCTCCCTTTTCAGCGATACACCAACATCCACTGCTCTTGATAGTATTTCTTTCATGACTCCATCCATATATACAGTAAACAACCACGGGGACATCACACACCCCTGTTTCAAACCAAAACTCAGGTCAAAGAACTCGCTCTGCTCACTCTCCACACGTACTGCCACCTTTGCACCCTCATACATGCTCTTCACTGCTTTCAGCAACTTGCCATCTACTCCTTATATTCTAAGTACTTTCCACAAACCTTCTCTATCCACTCTGTCATAGGCCTTCTCCAAGTCCATAAAGGCAACATACACCTTTTGTTTCTTCTCCAGATATTTCTCCACAACACAATTCAGGGTAAAAATCTGATTTACACATCCTCTTCCCTTCCTAAAACCTCCTTGCTCGTCGCCTGTCCATTTCTCCGTTCTCACTCTCATTCTCTCAATCACTACCCTACTGTATACCTTCCCTACTACGCTTAGAAGACATATTCCTCGGTGGTTACCACACACTCCTCTTTCCCCTTTGCCCTTATATAGGGGGACTATTATGCCAGTCTTCCAGTCATCGGGTGCACTCCCCTTCTCCCATGCTAGTTTGCACATTTTCCATACCCATTCGATCACTATCTCACCACCATACCTCAACATTTCCCCACACACTCCATCTGTTCCTGGTGCTTTCCCCAACTTCACTCTTTTCATGGCTTCCCACACTTCTGACCTCCTGATCCCCACCTCCTCCTCCACTACTTCTCTTCTTCTCCTTCCCATACCATATCCAGCTATGTTTGCTGGCTCTTCATTCCTTACATTTAGCAACTCATTGAAGTACTCTCTCCATCTTTCGATTCTCTCTTGCTTCTCGGCTAGCATTCTCCCATTCTTATCTTTCACACCCTTACTGTTTCCCTTGCTACCTTCCCTAACTTTCTTCTTTCCAGAACAGTTTCTTACTCTCCCTCCATTTTACACTCAGATTCCTTCCAAATTACTCATCTACTCTTCTCTTACTTTCCTTCACTACTCTCTTCACCACCCTCTTACTCTCCACGTACCTCGCTCGTGTCTGTCTCTCGAAATCTTAATTCCCTCTACTACCCATCCATCCATCCATATAACACTCAGGTCCAATCCCCACTTTTCAATTTTTTTTTATTTTTTTTTTATTTTACCAAAACTAACGTGTAGAAACCAATCCTCCAATATGTCAGACAAGTTAATGTGTCTTGATATAAATGAACTTTGTGACATAGACAGACTGAATATAAGCACCATTTGAGGAGGAGCACTTTATTGACAACGTTTCACATATAGCTTCATCAGGCCAATGCGAAACGTTGTCAATAAAGTGCTCCTCCTCAGATGGTGTTTATATTCGGAATGTGTCTCGCCGGATGTGAACAACAGTTATTCTCATTGTCTTGTTCTTCTATTGGATAACACTTGAGATTACATATAGTTACATAGATACACTGGCCACACAGACCTTACGATCCCAGTGAGGTGGTCAGGACTTAATTCTAGTAGGGATAACTAACCCGAGAGTAAGGGAAAGTGGAAGGAAAGGATAGCAAAGAAGAAGAACAAGAGAGAGAGAGAGAGAGAGAATAGATAGATAGTTAAATAGTTAGTGAGTAAGTGAGTGAGAGAGTGAGTAAGTGATCAGACCCCTTTCTTTCTGACACTGCAAAACACAACATATAATAATGTAATAAAGAGCAAGTGATCACGCCACACTCTATTAAGGGGGAACGGTTTATTTTCGGTCTATTTATTAATTTATTAATTTATATTTTAGTTAACTCGCTAGACTTCCAGTAAGCTTAAAAAAACACCCCCCAGACCCACCTATGTGTACATTTTTGTACATTTTTCGATAAAAAAAAATCCCGGCCAAAGGCCTATTCATCCTAAAATTAGAGAATCGCAATCGCTCGCCTGAAAAAATGGACTTCTATATGGAACGAAAGGTCCTAATATTATCAAAGAAAAGGGGTGAAATGTCGTAATATCGCCAAACTATGGGAACGAACGTCTTAAAATCTCAAAACTAATGGGGTTTAAGCACAAGGGAGAAGGGAGTCAAGAAAAAACACAAGGGAGAAGGGAGTCCAGAAAAAAACTACCTTTCCCCTTAAGACCCAACTAAGCATGAACATTGAACACTTTAGCATTACGCGCACGACCAAGCCTCATTATCATGCCAACTTCACATCAAAGTCACTATAGTCTGTTCATTCTAGGTTGGGCAGAAATCGTAACCTCTAACCTCTGTAACTCAAAAAGGGCTAGAGTAATCGAGCTAATTTTTCTACCAAATAGGAAGACCTCGCTAGGGAATAGGTGTGGAAATTGACAGCTCATTTGCTCTAGCCCTTTTTGAGTTACAGAGGTTAGAGGTTACGATATCTGCCCATCCTAGACTGAACGGACTATAATGTCACCATTAATTCATCATCCGTGATCATAAAATGCATGATTAGAGGCATGCAATGTCTTCGCATAAGCTTAGATAGTATTCAATAATCGCAATATATAATTATAATAACTATCTGAAATCAAGGTATTGTATGTTTTAAGGGAGCCCACCTCGCTTTTTTTCTCTTTCTCTCCCTCTCTCTTTGGCTTGTATCCATTCGGCCCCATTCAGCCTACTGTTTTAAGACGCTTAATTACCCCCATCCAGGTGTCATTATTTTCCTGGCGAGCGGTAGCGAGCCAGCATATATATATTTTTGTTTTGACAGCAAGCTAAATTTGTAAATTTTTCGATAGAAAAATTTCTCCGGCGAAGCCGGATTTCTCCATACAATGCTGGCTCGCTATCGCTCGCCAGGAATAAATCGACACCTGGATGGGGATAAACGTCTTAAAATAGTTGGCTGAATGGGGCAGAATGGATACAAACCAGAGAAAGAGAGAAAAGGAGAGCAAGATAAAAAACAAAAAATGGTGACACCCCCTTAATATAATTTGAATGTCAAATATAATGTACAGTACGACTCTAAAATAAGCTGCTTGTTTCCACACTGACTCTCTCAAAGCAGAGGCTGCTTCCAACATACGCAGATAATCGTTGTCCCCACTCTAAACAATGATATTACAACTACGAGTAATTAAACCACTTAAGGGGAAGCAGACCGGTTTTTGGTCTATTAAATAATTAATTCATATATTTTTTTAGTTTCCTCCCTAGACCTCCATCAAGCTTAGAAAAACACCCCCTAGACCCCCCTTCAAGATAAATGTGTAAATTTTTCGGTAGAAACATTTCCCGGCCGAAGGCCGGTTCCTCTTAAAATTGCAGGCTTACTATCGCTCGCCAGGAAATAATCTACACCTAAATGGCACGAAAGGTCTTATAATTGACAGCGAAATGGGGCGAAAGGTGTTAAAATCGCCAAACTAATGGGCCGAACGTCTTATAATCTCAAAACTAGTGGGGGTAAACATTAGGGAGAAGGGGGTCCAGAAAAACGGTCTTCCTCCCCTTAAATAGATCCTCTTATTGGCTTGATTACTCTCTATTTATCGGATCATGTTATCTGCTTCTGTACCGGCGACGTCTGTTGTAATTTATTATAACTATAATTAGACGATTTCATGGCGCTTAGGAGGGATCTGTGGTAGTTTAAAAGGTTGATTGAGATAGTTCGAAGCCTTGTAATTGCCGACTTGCGAGTTTCGTTCTATAAGGAAGTTGGAGCTGTAGACAACGATATTTAACAGAATTTACAGCTAAAATACGGTCGTAGTACATTGATAAATACATAACACCCAATATAACGTACCATTTATCTATCAGAAACGTACATTATTATTGCATTTCTGTTTAATATCGATGTTCACGGCTCCAACTTCCTTATAGCCTGAAACTCGCAAGTGGTCAATTGCTAGAAATCCTTCCTAAACTTAATACAATTGATTATTAGTAGCCAGAATGAAATACAAAGGATGTCGACAGTACAGAAGGAGTTAATAGAATTAGTCTATATATATAGCCAAGTACTTGAATAGATGTGAAATCAATAATTATATACATAACCAGGACTAAGTCATGCATATAAGTGTCTTTCTTTACAGTGGTCTATCCTCCAGCATTCATCACTTTGTTTCAAAATTATTTTAATTTACACACCGGATCTAGTAATTGAAACTCTCTATCTAACCACTTAAAAAAACATACACAATTTAATGTACTCAAGAAGAAGAAAAAGGCATGTTTTTGAGTCTCAGTAAAAATAGGCTGTTAGTAAGTTTTACTATGTACGTAAGGTGCGGAATAAGTATAATTGTATTTCTTTGATGAAGCTGATGTGTTATATAAAGGGTAACATACTTTCTCTCTCACTTACATAAGTATGTGGTTAATAAAACGTACTTATTCTATAAATGAAACGGTTTTCTACAGTAAAAGTGACTTTATGACATCCCATGATTTATAGTATTTACAGTATTTTGTATATGTGTATGAAGGAGACCAAAGGCAGGCTACCTGTAACGAGGGTCTACCCCAAGTCCAAAAGAGTGACAGCGAGCCAAATTCAAGGGACGTTAGGGTCAAAATGCCTGGACACACGAAGTTTAAAGCAGTTTAAGTCATAGGTTGAAATAAAGATTGATTGAGGGTGAGAGTTCCAAAGTTCACTTATTGAGTAGAAGAAAGACTGAAAACATTTGCCAATTCAGGGGTTGGAGAGCTGGACAGAATAGGAGTGGGACTGTTGAAATTCGAGTGCCTCGCACTCGCCGCAAGGGAGCTCTGAAGAACACTGATTGTTGAAATAGCGATTAAATGTCCCTTGATTTGGTACATACGTTATGATAATATTTATGTAATGTATGTCGTTTACATCAAAATGTGCTTGATAGATTTATGTATGTTTCAGAGGCTTGCGGCTAAGCAAACTTGGCCATATTATTTTTGTTTAAGCTGTTGTGCTTTAAAATGTGTACTGTATGTATGCATTATAATGGTAAATAATCTTGAATAATTTTAATAATATAATCGTCGGTTGTTGCAAGGCAGACTATTCCAACATGCAATTCTTGCATGCTGGCGCGCGTGCGCGCGTGTGTGTGTGCTTACGGGCCGAGCAGCAAAAGGAGCTAAACAGAGGTTAGTATATATGACCATCATTAACCCTTACTGTACCGGAGACTTCTCCAGCAACTGTTAGGCTTCACACTATCTCACTTAACCCTTTTTACAACCATAGATCCTTTTTAAATTGCACAAAATCGTATAAATATAGCAAGAATACAATTACAAATACGTCACTGGTACAGAAGGGGTTAACTGAATACAATAGGTAACGCAACAATATGTATGTATATCTCCCTCCACATTGCCACAATTCTCCTTCGTATCCATATTTATTGCCACACAAAAATGTATTCATTAAACAAACCAAAACTTGTGCAATATTGGTGTGTTGACAACGAGAAGAAAGTAAACAGACCCAAGAGAAATATATAGACAAGTGACAATATTTCGAGGGTTGAAAAGATAAACGGGCCCTTCTGGGACGTTCAGGTTTATCACTGTCAATATATTATAATAGCTTTATCTAGGGGATATCGTGCGAGGAATTTAGTAAGGACAAGGGAACGATAGGAATAATAAAGTGTAAATGCGTTACGATCTCACACACACACACACACCACTCACACACACACATACAAACACACACTTACTTATGGTAGTTCATCGTAGTCCGATGATGACGTTCCCTAAGAGAAAACCTGCGCATAGAAGAGTTTAGAGTGCCGAGGGAGGTGCGCAGTTCCAACTTCACTATCTTGGTACTGAACAGGGGTTGCTGATGGCAAGGGGGTGACCCAAGACGATCAGCTCCTGCTCAATACTGCAGGGGACTGCCGGGATTCCAGTTTGTCGGAAACCGCCAGGACGTGACCCCAACGTCTGTTTTTCTCTCGGGTGTGCTCCCCTAGCCTTTGTCTTACTAGACTAATCCACAAGGCAGTGGGTGTGTGCGGTTGTTGGTAGATGACAAGGATGCACATCATACCTCTGGGGGCCACCGCATGCCCCGAGATCCCCTATTGATTTAGCCTGGGGTCGCAAGACACCCAATTACCGTGTGTGGCCCCGGGGAGGCACAATAGGAGTCTTGGTGATGGAGAGGCTATGTACTGGCAGAGGGAGACTTTGCACTCGGCTCCCCTTTTCACCACAAGGGTTAAGCCAGCGGCAGCAGCTGAAAGTGAGAATTGCATGCAAGCAAGCAGCACTACACCAACATGCTACTGCACTAGTCGCATCACATCACCCTGTGTGATAGCTTCCCTACCTCCCCGTCCTCATTCAGACTCCCCTCCCGCCCTCGCCACTGCCCGCTAACCTTTCCTACCTCCCCGTCCTCATTCAGATTCCCCTCCCACCCTCGCCACTGCCCGCTAACCTTTCCTACCTCCCCGTCCTCATTCAGACTCCCCTTCCGCCCTCGCCACTGCCCGTTTTTTTTTTTTTTTTTTTTTTTTCACCCTGTGTGATGACACCTTCCCTACCTCCCCGTCCTATTTCAGACTCCCCTCCCGCCCTCGCTACTGCCCGCTAACCTTTCCTACCTCCCCGTCCTCATTCAGATTCCCCTCCCGCCCTCGCCACTGCCCCTAACCTTTCCTACCTCCCCGTCCTCATTCAGACTCCCATCCCGCCCTCGCCACTGTCCGCTAACCTTTCCTACCTCCCCCGTCCTCATTCAGACTCCCCTCCCGCCCTCGCCACACACACAGACATACGTGGACATTTGACTAGACTACAGTGACCAAAAGGTTACCTATTCGAATCGTGATATATGGGGTTCTAGCTACTTATTGTTAGTGTTATACCAAAAGAGCACAAACATACAATGAGCATACCCGTGATGTTTCTGCTCTACCGATAATACAAGAGTATTTCCAGACCTCACTCTTTTTTTTTTTTTTTTTTTTTTTTTTTACCTTAGGCGGGTCCAAGGGGGGGAGAGGGAAGAGAAAAGGAGGAAAGTTTGAAGGAAAGTAGGAGAGTAACAGTTGGTGGGCAGACCACCTTGCTATGTTGTGTGTTTGAAACGTATGTTTTTGTGTTGGGGCAAGTGGTGTATTTTATTTATATTTGCTGTTTGGTAGCTAGCTAAGGAACTAAGGTGTTATTATTATTTTTTTTTTTTTTTTTTTTTTTTTAATAAATTGGCTGTGGTTCTTTTTCTGTGTTTATTTTATTTAGACTGTTTTTAAACCAGTTGTTGAATCTTAAATTTGGTTGTTGTGCATAATTTTCCTTAATTTTCTCTAGAGTTGGGTCTTGTGAGAGTTCTAGTTTATGCCATATTTGTGTTGCTTGTCTATGAAGTCGGACATTTAATGGTAGTGTGTTTGTGTATTCGTGTATTTGTTGTGTCGTCATTGTATAGGGGTATCTTTGGTTTGTGGCGAATCTTAGGGCTTTGTTTTGTATTTTTCTCACTCAATAAAGACCTCACTCAATACAGTAGTGAAACATAATATAGTCCAGACAACACATGGTGGCAAGTACAGAAATGTGTATAGTCATATTATTGTTTAAGGGGAGGTATTTAGTTTGTACCGTAGACCTCCATCAAGCTTAAAAATTACGCTCCCTTGATCCCCTTCAAGATAAATTTGTACATTTTTCGGTAGAAAAATGTCACGGCCGAAGGCCGTTTCCTCTTACATTACAGGCTCGCTATCGCTCGCCAGGAAAAAATCGACACCTAAATGGCATGAAATGTCTAAAAATTGACAGAAATGGGGCGAAAGTTCTTAAAATCGCCAAACTAATGGGGCGAACGTCTTAAAATCTTAATAGCAGTGGAGTTAAACATGAGGGAGAAAGGGGTCAAGAAAAAAATCCCTCAAGTGGAAATCTCCCCTTAATATGCATTAGAACCCTAAACAACTCGATTTAGCCAGTGAATATAGGGAAACATAAACCCGGAGATTCTTCCTATCTTCCTCACTAACACACATGGTAAATGATATATGAACATGTAGTAAAATATATTCATTTACCAAACTGTTCAATACTTTCATAGCAACCAAAGCCCCAAGCATAGCAATATCACAATAGCTCCACTGGCAGTTCATTAACTAATCCAACAGTTTTATCATATAAGAGTTTGCCCTTTTACTTTATGTTTTTCTTTTTGGAGCAAATAGCACCACCAGCTAACGAACATAACAGATTATAAACTTGGAAGCAACTTATAATTTAATTCACTTAAAATGTGATACCTTGAGGATACATTAGAGAACGTGTACCATTATGGAACCTGTGATGATACTATAAGCGTATTATGACTACGTCTGCCAATTTATGCAAAGTTACGAATAATTTCCTACCCAAAATACTGTATATATACTGGAGATCTCTTTTAGTCACAAATTTTAATTAACCCCTTCTGTACCGGCGACGTATTTTGCATTTGATTTCAGCTACATTTAGACGATTTTATGAAGCTTAAGAAGGATATGGAGTAACTAAAAGGATTAATGGAGATTTTCTGTAGCCTTTGTATTAGTAGACGTCCTTCCTAAACTGAATAAAGTAGTTTTTATCGCTTGATAGTTGCCAGAATATAATAAAAAAGATGTCACCGGTACTGAAAGGGTTAAGTTTTGGTGATCTTCATATCTGTTTGCTTCCTGTATGTGTCGTAGTATAATAATAAAGATCCTTTGTGGCAGTAATAATTAATATAAACACCATCTGAGGAGGAGCACTTTATTGACAACGTTTCGCAGATAGCTTCTTCAGGTCACTAAGTTATTTCAACATTCTGGTAGTAATAATTTGGACAGTCACCTCATCAATTCCAACAGGTGTCAGTAGTTCATAATTATGTAACATATTATCAGCTAGATTTTGTGGTAATACCCCAGGCTGCCACAAGGCCGGTTAGGGACTTAAACTTTGACGATAATTTTCCATTCTCCCACACACGGAAATATTCTGGAGGACACTACCAAGGAGAAGGAGAAGATAAAATACTGTATACATTATTAATCGTGTCTAAGGAAACAGGCTTGGATATTGCCAGAAGCTGAATTGTGTATGTATATAAATTTAGTATTTATTGTGTACAACATGTAGTTAATGAACGATTGTTCTTGTTATGTGCGTTACAAGCCTTGTTATAATATAATGAACCATGCCATGCTAACATATTCGAAATAATATAAAAAATAATGTGTCGCACAATTTTTTTTTTTTTTTTTTTTTTTTTTCTATATTCCAACTTACTTCCTCTCGGGCATAGGCTGAGAGCCTTAACATTCACTGCTTTACAATGAACAGTGAAGCCCGTGAGGTCTTGTTCCAGTCTAGGGAGTGAGACATGTGAAGCACGTAGAGTACAACGAGCACCTGCCATCTTGCCTTCACATGAGGCACGGTGCTCACTCATGGCCCGAAAGGACCCCATCTCTGAAGCCATCTCGTTCCTGTGCTTCACTGTCTCAACCCCTACACTCGGACTCTCACACTTACACACACACAACGCCACCTGTTGAGCAGATAACTCACCAGGCATTGCACCCCTATAGCATATTTTGAATATGGGAATATTCATACAGTGCTATTTAATCAGGGAACAATGAGGGTATTTTATTGACGTTTCGGTGGGCTTGTGGTAATGCACTGATACTAGGTACAGCACAAATTCCATCCCAATAATATCTTCCCATTGATACATCGGGATTTGAACCCGGGACCATTGGATTACCAGGCCAGTGGCAAGACCACTCCACCACACCTCCCCTTAATTAAGGGGGTAGTACTTGTTTTTTGGACTATATGTGCATTTATTTAGTTAGTTTTGAGTTTCCTCGCTAGACCTCCATCAAACTTATAAAATCACCCCCTAGACTCCCTTTCAAGATATATTTGTACATTTTCGGTAAAAAAGAAATTCTGGGCCATGGCCGGTTCCTTCTAAAATTACAGGCTGGCTATCGCTCGCCAGGAAAATTTGACACCTAAATGGCACGAAAGGTCTTGATATTGACAACAAAATGGGGCGGAAGGTCTCAAAATCGCCATACTAATAGAACGAACGTCTTAAAATATCAAAACTAATATGCTAATAATGAGGGAGAAAGAGGTCCAGAAAATACTAGTACTACTCCCTTAAGGAACTTGGTGTTCATACAAACAGTGATAAAAGCGCATCATTATTGAAAGTTATACAGTAGGTGGCCATAAAAACAATGATATAGTGAGCCATAGTGGGGTTAAGGGAGCCCACCTCGCTTTTTGTTCTCTCTCTCTCTCCCTCTCTCTTTGGCTTGTATCCATTCGGCCCCATTCAGCCTACTGTTTTAAGACTGGCGAGTGGTAGCAAGCCAGCATATATATATTTTTGTTTTGACAACAAGCTAAATTTGTACATTTTTCGATAGAAAAATGTCTCCGGTGAAGCCGGATTTCTCCATACAATGCTGGCTCGCTACCACTCGCTAGGAAGAAATCGACACCTAGATGGGGATAAACGTCTTAAAACAGTTGGCTGAATGGGAGAAAGCTGTAAAAAAGCCGGTGACTCCCTTAATACAGAAGCAAAAGCCGTGGGCAGAGAAACAACGTGAATATTTTAGGAAGGGGACAAATTGGAAAATATTTACCATGTAGAGTAGGGAACATGAATATTTGATGAAGCAAAGATGACGGGAACACAATATACCCTATATATTTATACTATTATATATATATATATATATATATATATATATATATATATATATTATATATACTCTATATATATACCGGGTATATATATATATATATATATATATATATATATTTTTTTTTTTTTTTTTTTTATATATTCCAACTACTCCCTCTCGGGCATAGGCTGATAGCCTTTACACTCTACTGCTGAAGACGGTGAGGCCTGTGAGGTTTTGTTCCAGCCTAGTGAGTGAGATATGCGAAGCACCCCGGCTCGAAGCAATCCCATCTCTGAAGCCGCCTCCCCTCTGTGCTTCACAGTCTCATCCCCCACATTCGGACCCTCACTCTCAGAACGCCACCTATTGAGCAATTAACTCACTAGGCATTGCCCCCCTGTAGCATATTTTTGAATATGGGAATATACATACAATGCTATTTTAATCAGGGAACAATGAGGGTATTTTTTTGGCATTTCGGTGTGCTGTGGTAATGCACTGATACTAGATACAGCACAAATTCCATCCCAATAATATCTTCCCATTGGCATATTGGGATTCGAACCCGGGTCCATTGGATTACCAGTCCAGTGGCAAGACCACTCCGCCACATCTCACCTGTCTATATATATATATATATATATATATATATATATATATATATATATATATATATACAGTACTGTATATGACCCTTTATTAACCCCTTCTGTACCGGTGATGTACTTTTCATTATATTCTGGCGACTATTAGATGATTTTGTACAGCTTAGGAAGGCTGTCTACTCAATAAAAGGCTACATACTATCTCAATTAATCCTTTTAGTTACCATATATCTTTCCTAAGTTTCATAAAATCGTCTTAATGTAGTTGAAATCAAATAAAAGAGACCCCACCGGTACAGAAGTGGTTAACTATAGTTTATTTTAGGTGTGTTTAGAAATAGTAACCTCTAACCTCTCATAACTCAAAAAGGACTAACGTAATAAAGCCAATATTTCTGCCAAATGGGAAGACTTGGCTAGGGAATATGTGTATACATTGACAGCTCATTGGCTCTAGCCCTTTTTGAGTTACAGAGGTTAGAGGTTACGATTTCTTGCCAACCTAGAATGAACCAAGATACATAGACTAACAGGTATATTCACTTCTGCCCGAAACTTAATCATATCAATTATATGATTCTGATTGACTTGTTGTATAATAAAAGGGTTTCGCTGGAGGATAATATTAACCTTGCAGTCTAGTCTAACTTTCATTCTTACGGTGATAACAGTTGTATTGCCTTTTCATTGGAGTTAAATATTAATTCATGGTGTTGTGGGTTTGAACCCTAGTCCGTAACATTATAGTCCGTAACATAATAATTATTATTAATTATTATTATTATTATTATTATTATAAGAAGGATTGGAACATGATAGATTCATAAATACACATACCGGTAGTAATAATACTGATGATAATAAAACATATTAATAATAATCATAATACAAATGTTAACATACGGTACATTGAGATTATTTTTGTTTACCTTCTACTATCCATTTTCTTTCATATTCGCAAGATCTACGGATATCACTCTTGGGTATTAATACCCCAATTTCTAACTGGAAAGAACCACGTGACGTCACGGACCTGCGCACCAGGCGGAAGTGAACATACCTGTTAGTCTATGTATCTTGGAATGAACAGACTGTAGTTACGTTATCCAGGATATGAAACACTCAATAAACTGAATAAACATACAAATTAATCGTTGTCCCAAAATACCAACCATGCAAGGTATTAAAGATAGGGAAGATGCAAACAAATGTTAAATATAAACTAGCTAATTTAGAATTAGAAAATTCAGACTGCGAGAAAGATCTAGGTGTGTTTGTTAGCAATGATTTGAAGCCTAGAAAACAGTGTATAGGCGTTCGTAATAAGGCAAACAGGATTCTCGGGTTCATCTCTAGGAGTGTGAGTAACAGAACTGCTGATGTTATCTTAAAACTTTACTTGTCATTAGTGAGACCCCATATGGATTATGCTGTCCAATTTTGGTGTCCTTATTACAGAATGGACATAGATTCATTGGAGAGAGTACAGCGTAGAATGACAAAAATGATCCATAATATTAGAAATCTTCCGTATGAAGAAAGGTTGAAGAAATTAGGTTTACATTCGTTAGAGAGACGCAGAGTTAGAGGGGATATGATAGAGGTGTTCAAGTGGGTTAGTGGGATTAACAAAGGGGACATGACAAATGTACTAAAGCTCAGTGATAGCGAAAGAACTCGTACCAATGGTTTCAAATTAGATAAATTTCGTTTCAGAAAAGATATAGGCAAATATTGGTTTGGTAACAGAGTTGTAGATGGGTGGAATGGACTACCAAGTGCTATAGTGGGATCTAAAACTGTAGGGAGCTTTAAGATAAAATTGGATAAGCATATGGACGAGAAGGGTTGGGTGTGAAGGGGGATCAGCCGGGTTGGGCCAATCAGCGCTCTGCAGACCCCCATAATCCTGCGTTAATCTCTAACCGTTTTGGTAAGATGATCCTCAGGGTATTAGAGTGTTGAGCCTATAATTGGGCTTTGTAATTGATTTGGGGTTGTGTGGGACAGGGATCTGCCTTGCTTAGGCCAATCGGCTTTCTGCAGACTCCCATTTTCTTATGTTCTTATTATGATTATTGGCTGGCGAACATATTCAATTGCATAGTCCAAGTATTGCGGTGAAAATGAATATTCTTTGTTACATTTTAACACTTATATTTTCTACATTAAGGGGATAGTGCTTGGTTTTTGGTCTATTTATTTATATATTTTATTTATGTTTTAGTTTCCTCGTTAGACCTCCATCAAGCTTAGACAAACACCCCCTAGACCGGATAAAAAACACCATCTGAGGAAGAGCACTTTATTGACAACGTTTCGCAGATAGCTTCATCAGGTCACTAACAAATACTGTAGTCCGGGAGCAAAGGCCGCAAATTGTGTCTAGATAAAATCAACCTCATCCATACCATTGTGACTGAAATTTGTAAAGTTATATAGAAAGAGTATAATTTTTAGACATATAATGCACAAATCGGAACTTCGAAATGTATTGTATTTAAGAGATATTTGGGAATAACCATTTTGAATATTTTAGTTACCCCTCAACAATTTTCTGTGATTTAAATTCCTATTTACTTGTGAATGTTGAGTTTTTGTATTACAGTTTTGTAGATAATATTTTAGCATAACTAATTAGTTACATTTGAAGAAGCTATTTTGAATGTTTTAAGATATTAGTTAAATTAAATATAGAAGACAACGGTTTGTTATTACTTATTATGGGTGACTGAAGCAGTATAATTGTAGCCTCCTGGCTCCAATCTGCAAGGCAGGTAGTGTATAATAAAGGTCTGCTGTATTTATTACCCTTCCTACTATTGCGGAGAGGTCCAATCTGCAAGGCAGGTAGTGTAAGAAAGGACCTCTTTGTATAGTACCCTTCAGTACCCGACTTGGGTGCGGAGCGGTACTAACCTGCTACTACTGAGTGGTACATACTGACTGCCATACGTGCGGAAGTGTCCGTAAGTCACACACGTGGCTTACGAACACTTCCGCATGTATGGCTGTGCTTCATCTGGAGTTTTCGTAGCCAAAACAGTGGTAACACAATTATTTAATTTTCAGTTATTTGAATATAGGTTAATTGTAAACTACAAGACAATTGTTATGATACACAGTTTATTTGGTCAAAAATGGCAGTACTGTAAAAATCAAATAATGTAGAAATTAGAATTGTTACGAATTAAAAGGGAAGACGAATTTGCTCAAATGGCAACAGTCTAAAAAATAATATATTTTGTATGTGAATGCCCCCATATATTTAGTTAAGGTACATATATTTCCAACTTGTCTATTTTTCTAATTAGTAATTTGAAACTATTTTTTACCTACACTTACATGGACGACGGAAATTAACAATTTGGTAGGGTTGCTCCCTGACTACTGGTACCTGGGAGGCCTTAAATATCCGTCAGACAGGTGGCGGGGGAGGAGTGGGGATGCGGGGGTTGGGAGGGAGGAAGGAAGTAGGATGGGGGGAGGGGAGGTGGAGACTAGATATGGGTAAAATACATCAGTAGGACCCCTAGACCCCCTTTCGAGATAAATTTGTTAATTTTTTCGGTAGAAAAACTACACACACAACAATATCAGCAACAAACCAAGAGTCAACCAGTCACCCCCACTATATCCACAACAACCACAGAGTTCAGTTTGGCACCAATTCCGTTGCGGCCTCACCAAGCAAAACTATTTGGAACTTTTGTTAGTAACTGTGTGTAGATCTCTTACCATAGAGTGAAGCGGACGATTATGTCACTTGCCCTTCATAGTGGCCTAGTTAGACTAAAAGAAATTCATTAAATCGTCGCTAGATAAGATGTTGCATATCTGTACAGTAATTTAATGGTGTTGTTGTAGTTGTAGCTGGGTTAATCTTTATGACGTCATAATTTTGACTAGTACGTAAGAAGGACGGCGTTGTATGAAAGATTTGATGATCTGTCTTGATAGCGCAATGCTTAGTGTGCGGAATTTTGGTGTGAGTATCCTAGGTTCGAGTCCTTGGAGTACGACATGTATTCATTACTTTCATTATAGTTAGGTTTATTTGTAAATTAATTGGTGGGTTGGTGTAAACAAATATGAATACATGTGTATTATATCGTGAATATGCCAAAATAGTCCTGTATTTGCATTACATAATATAAGGGAGTACTCGAAATTACCGATTATTTTGGGTTATGAATGAAGTATTCTTTACTTTTCCATAATATAATGTTTGTATATTATTGTTTATAAGTTCATACATTATACGTATTTGTAATTAAATACAAGTGTGCCAAAATTAGTTATCGTATTAAAAATGATCTGCGCATAATTTCCCTTCATAATTGTCCTGTTATCCACGAGCATATTTCTCTAGCTTCCGGGCTTCCTCATTTCCCATGCAAAACATCTTACATTTTTATAACACAATCGTTTGAGCGACCTGTCATCCCATTATCTCAAAATTTGCAAGATAATTTGATTCCCAGCTTATTTCAACTCTCCTCTCTTTAATTATTTATGTGTATGTTAATTACTTTTGGAGTAAGGGGTCGGGCGCAAGTTGTTGTTGTTGTTGTTCCCCAAGCTGCCTGGCCGAACAGCCCCAAGGCCCTGAGCAAGGCCAAGACCATAACTGAGCGCCCCCACAGAACCCTCCCCGCCGACCACAATAAAGCCTGGGTGACCGAAGCCACTCCATGGCGGGGAGCTGAGGAGGGTGCGGAAATGCCCGGGAAACCAAAGCCCCACCCAGGGCCCTGTGTCCCTCAGCAATTATGAAGAGAAAGTTGAGGGGAAAGGGAAAAATGTGACGCTTTGGCTTCCAATCTTGGTAGATTGGGAGGTCAATCCACGTTAGAGACGCCGTCACTTGAGATCTAGAAAATATATAAGTAAAAGGAACAGTCAGAGTAAGCTATGGGTATGGCAGAGATTGCTCAGTTCTCACTCTAATAGACCAGCCCATCACCACATGACTAGAACCCAATCCTCTCAGCATCAGCTAGGAAAGGCCCTAGAAAGCCGCCTTTGGCGGGGGGATAGCTCTCCTATTTCAACCCTTTTCGGGGTTGGGCACCCGCCCTCGGGCGCAAGTTGGACTAGATAATAGTCCATCAGGCGCCTGGCCCGGGGAGACGATTAATATGAAGGGTGTGCCTGGAAGTGTGGTGGGAGGGCTTGTGGCTTTGGCTCCGCTGCATGTCGGACTGCCGAGATCGGAACCTCTCCGGGTGGTCAGGGGCCGGGGGAGTGCTGGAGCGACCTTGGTAACCCTGGTCTCTGGGTCTTCTCCTGGGTGACCTGGATGTGTGAGAGTTTGTGTTTTTTATCTGTGTTTACTTTTTGTTTTATGTTGTTTTTGTGTTTTCCCTGTTATTGCTCTGTCTTGAGTCGGCTACCCCCAAAATGGGGATTGGGCCTGAGCATATAGATAGATAGATAGATGTTAATTAGTGGGTTGGTGATAATATGAATTTATCCCCTAACATAATGATAAGGCAATCACCATTTCATCTCGTGTTGTCTCACAGTTTTCAACAACAATAACATTTGAATTGCAATTTGAATAACAAATTATTCTGTCTTCACGTCTTTGTATAGTTCATATATATATACAGATTTAGCTTTCTGTAGTATCTGTATTACCTCAACATTTCCATTAAGATTATCAACTCTGCGTAAGCAGAGTTTGGTATCGCCCCCCCGTATAGTGGGTACCACACGAAAAAAATGTCTGTCGTCGGCGTTGTCGTTGTCGTTGTTGTCGTTGTCGTTGTCCGTCTGTCTCGGAACTCCTCCTAAACCGTTGGACGGATTTTCACCAAATTTCACACGAACATTTGTTGCGTGAATGCGAACGTCAGTCAAAAAAGATTTTTTGAATTTATGCAATAGTTATGATTTTAGGTCCAAAATATGGTTCCCCCCCCCCCCCTCCTGGATGGTGACAGTAGGATAAATGATGGTAATATTTGTGACAGTTGTAATGATGATGGTTATAGTAGTAGTGATGATGTTAACAGTAGTAATGATGATTGTAAGATGGTGGTGATGATATTAGTAATGATGGTTGATAGTTGTAGTATCAATGATGATAGTAGTGATTAAGATGGTAGTGACAATGGACAGTGATGATGGTGAGAGTAGTGGTGATGATCATAGTAATGGTGATGACAGTACTTGTGATGATTGTGGCAGTTGTAGTGATGATGGCAGTAGTTGTGATTATGTTGATTGTGATTGATGATGGTATTAATAGTGATGATGGTAACCCATCGCAGAGTTGGGTATGCCGTTTTGATTTTGGGCAAAACGGCACGTCTACTTTATTATATGTTTGTGCTTCCATTCATTTGTCATTAACTGTGTTGGTGGTGTAATGATTTAGATGCTTATGTTTTGGGTGTGGTGTCCCGAGATCGAATCCCGGGAGGACCATATGCTTTCATTAGTTTATTCTAGTACTTTGGGGTTTGTAATGGATGATTAATGTTAAGAACTGGGTGTTCCTTAATTATATGGTCATCCACGGTGTGCCCTACTGACCCCAATCATACTTTTATGATTGGCCTTTTTTTTACTGTTAATTTGATTTGCTAAGTAAGTTTATCGATATGACAAGTGAGGTTAAGGGGAGATGGTTCACTTTTTGGGCGATTTTTGCATGTATTCATTATTTTTCTAGTTTCCTCCCTAGACCTCCATCAAATTAAAACAAAAATAATATCCATTAGATCCCACTTCTAGATTAATTTGTACATTTTTCGGTAGAAAAATGTCCCGTCCGAAGGCCGTTCTTTCCAACATTACAGGCTCACTATCGTTCGCCAGGGAAAAAACTGACACCTAAATAGCACGAAAGGTCTAAATATTGTCGATTAAATGGGGCGAAAAGTCTTAAAATCGACTAACTAATGGGGCAAACATCTTAGCATCTGAAAACTAATGGGGCTAAGCATGAGGGAGAAAGTGGTCCAGAAAAGCGGCCCATCTCCCCTTATAGGTAAACAGACGATGACCTGGAGATACTATAGTCTATTCGCTATAAGCAGGTGAGAAATCATGACCTCTAACCTCTGTAACTCAAAATTTACTTGAGTAATCGAGGTAATATTTCTACCATTTGGGAAGAGTTAGTCAAGGAATATATGTTGACATTTACAGCCAATTTGCTCAAGCACTTTTTGAGTTACAGAGGATAGAGTTCATAATTTCTCGCCTACTTACAGCGAATAGACGACACACATTGCATCCAGTGTTCCAAAGTACAGCAACAGAATTGATGTCGATATATATTTGGGGTGCAGGTTGTATGACTGGGAATACATATTAACATAACTATATTTTACATGATGTTTGATATATTCATAGACTATATAGTCCTCAAAAAGTTAGTAAGTTCATGAAAGCAATGAAGTGCATGATCATAATGCTAATAAATCATTAGCACTTTGTTTATGGGATCAATCCAAGCTTATCTTAATAATATAACATGTTTGTTTTCATTACATCAACTTAAACTATATAGATTGACACTAAAAAACAATTTCAGATACATTTTGAAAGGGATATTGTCTATTATTGAAAATTGCATATCAAAAGTCAGTAAGAACTATCATGAAATGTATGATGTAAAGGGTAGTGTAGCAACGTTTCAAGTTACATACTGTATATGCCCTAGTATTTGTCGGGTGAGGGCTGGTCCTATCCAGAATGATGCTTGGTATCCTCTACCCAAACCGGGCCGTTTCGGTTTGTCTCTTTTATTGTCCTAATGTTCCTTCTGGGGGCAGGGGGCTAGGAATCCTCTTGTCCTTGTAAAATTTACCTACTAGACGAGACAGAGTAAGGGGCGAGGGAACACAAAAGTAGTCCCGGACCCTAAGAATTGGAACTTTCAATGTTTCTGTTCGGGCTCTGTCTCGAGTCGGCCACCCCCAGCTATGGGGTATGTGACTAAATATATACATACATACATACTAATAATCTCAGCAACTAAACCAGCACCTGCGGTGGTATTTATGGTCTACACCAGGTTGAAATATTTTTCGGGACATTGGAGTTTCAGCAAACAAGGCAGACGTTCAAAAGGAAAGATGAAAAATATCCTCTTCTGTTATTGTTGCAGATAGTAACCTTGTCATGTGACTCTTACTGTCTCGTTCTTTGTGTGGGTTTATGTGTCGCCCTCCGAACCAAACAATACAACAATAGACTTTTATCCGCGGCCAGTTGGACGGGGAGACTGATGAAAGTTGTGTACCAACCAAAGGGTCCTGGTGGCAACATAGGAAGTGCACAACCACATACAAACACAGACACATGTAAATATGTAGGGACTGGTTGTAGTCATCAATACAAACACAATATTACAGTAGTATAAAACGATACAGGTGATTACATTTCGCATTTTGTAATATTGGTAGAATCTGGTAAAAATATAGCACTCTTTATACTAGATAACCGATAGTTCAAGTTTACACAGGCGATGGACGAGGAAAAAAAATTGTGTACAGTACGTAAAATAAGTATCAGCAGTTGTAGTCGCCACACTTTAAAACGCTGGGCTAAATGTTGTTATTATTCCCAGTGTTTCGGTCTATTGTATTCAACACATACACACACACACACAAACACACACACACACACACACAACTTTATTACTCATCAATAGTCAACGCTCACCGATTAATGTTATTGCACTTCGAACCAACCAAATTGCATCATACACATATTTTATTCGTGTGTAATATGACGATGTTTATTGGGGAACACACACACACACACACACATAATAACCCACCCACACACACACTAGCAGCATACCCCTAAAAATTACAAAACATAAAACAAAATAAAAAAAACACACACACGCAATAACCCACCCACCCAATAACACACACACCCACCCATCCACACACACCCACCCACACACAAACATAATGGTTGTCATAGTGTCACCTCCAAGATTATTGAGACCATCAAAAACCCATCAAGAAGGAGCATTTTTTGGGTTCTCTTCACGGACACTATATTTCGCAACCACTTTGAAGATGACCTATAAAATGGAATGGGGTTTCTTTCTCCTTTTCCTTCTATCTGTGTGTATCGATTGTGGCATAAGCTTTGTACCGATCATTTTAACATTAAGGGAAGATGACGTATATAGTTTATCATTTATATATGTATAATTTTAGTATTTTATTAGTTTCCTCCCTCAACCTTTATAAAGCTTAACAAAAACATCCATTCGATCACCCTTCTAGATTAATTTGTACATTTTTCGGTAGGAAAATGTCCCGGCCGAAGGCCGGTTCTTTCAAAATTACACGCTCGCTATATCTCACCAGGAAAATATCGACACCTAAATGGCACAAAAGGTTTCCCAGCTATGGAAATATTACCACAGGCAGGCATGGGGCACATATTGAATGTTTATGTCCCGTAAGTATAGAGGTAAAAGACTCTTCTTCACTAACCATATATTATATACAAAGCTTGTACTTGTGTCACATTTCTAAACTATTATTAGCTTCATGATGTTATATACGGGTCGTTACTAGTCCCATAACTTGTTTATCATTTGATATGAAGTGTTATTTAGTTATACAATGCTTTTAACATAATTATACAGTGTACCCTAAACTACAATTTCCAAAGCAAATATGGCCGTCCTTGTTAATTAGAGTTAGCAACGTTAACATATTTATTATTGTAATCAGAGGAACGTAATACATGCATAACATTAACTAATAACTGACTAAATATTATCACTAACAATGTGAGTACGTTAAAACAACCATTGAAATACACAATCATATAAGGTATAGTACAAAGGAGTACAAGGGAAATCAAGCAACAACAGATCTAGTGACCCTTCTAGGCTGCTTGTCCTCCAAAACACTGAGGATCAAGTGTCCAAACAGTGGTTTAGAGGGGGTAAGGGAACATTGGAAAGGGAACTACTGCCCTGCCACTAACGTGGCAGGACTAGGAAGTTAGTAGGGGACATATGGGTTAGTAACTGAGGGGATATATACTATAGTCTATTCGCTGTAAGTAGGCGAGAAATCATGACCTCTAACCTCTATAACTAAAAAACGACTAGAGTAATCGAGCTAATATTTCTACCATTTGGGAAGAGTCAGCCACGGAATAGATGTGGAAATTTACAGCCCATTTACTCTAGCCCTTTTTGAGTTACATAGGATAGAGGCCATGCTATATCGCCTACTTACAGCGAATAGACTATATCAACAGTCATTGATGCGTTAACACATTACATACATGAAATGGTGGCATTTTCAATTATAACCATGTCAGGTCAGGCTTCACACATGTGTAGGATAAAAAGTTGTTTGTGGTAAATGTTTTTGTGCTGGATGGAGGGATGAAACAGTGGGGACAGTATGTAGTTTGCCACACACAGACACACACACACACACACACACAGAGAGAGAGAGAGAGAGAGCTTACATTCACAAACCTGTTAATTGAAATACATTTATACAAAAAGACACACACAAAACACACAGTCACACACGATCATAAGCACACTGAAAAATAAATGTATCAATTCAACATACACGTACATAGGCTACAGGTATACACAGCCACAACACCCTCACATACACCCTGATGTATTATTATACTAATACCTACTCATTCACACATGCATATACAGTATTTAGGCCACACAGCAAAACATATCCTGTGTGGCACGTGAGTATGCAAGGTAAATTCGTAGGTATACACTTTATGTATACTACTGTACTGTATATACATTAATTTGGTGTATACGTAGGTAACATAAACTAGTGTGGTTTAGAACATACCCTTCACTGTGTAATTTTATATGTGGAAAGCATATGTAGATAATGGCACATGTTTCAGCTAGGAATGTTTGGGTTAGTTATTACAAACTAAATGTTGGTACTGCTTATAACACTATATTACTGTATTTCACATTGCACGTTCAATTATTACAACTCTATCTGAATACATTTGAATTATCAAAACATGCCAGGTTGTCTGCTATATGCCCAAACCATGAACATAACTGGTATGACTTGGTATTACGACTGAAATGTGTTTGATCAAAATAGGTCAAATATAATATAGTTTGCATTTGAGGTAGACATGTATAATATAAATTGTTTGGGTGTATATGTAAGTTATATAATGGTACTGTAACTATTTGAAAAAAAGAAAATATAGAACACATCAAAAAGATAAGTAAAATGTAAGAAACGGAATACATTTATATACACAGAAAACATGATAATGTAGGAAAGAAAACTAGGCAGAGGTTATGAAAATAGTCATATAAAAGATAGAGTAACATAATGAGACTTGGAATTATGAAAAAACTAGGGCGGGTAAAAGTGGAAGAAAGGAGAGTCATGGAGTGTCTAGACCGGACCATCAACCTGAAGCCTCTGAAGGAACTGCAGAGCCTGATAATAAAGGTGGATGAGGAAGAGAACACGAGGGACTTGGGAACCTTCCAGGCTGATAAGGCACCATAGTGAAAGTTAAGGGGAGGTTATTCTATTTTGTATTTCCTAATTATCATATATATTTTGTTCTAGTTTGCTCCCTAGACCTCTCTCTTCCTAGACCTCTCCCTCCCTAGACCTCTCTCTTCCTACCTAGACCTCTCCCCACCTAAACCTCTCCCTCCCTAGACCTCTCTCTTCCTAGACCTCTCCCTCCCTACCTAGACCTCTCCCCACCTAGACCTCTCCCTCCCCACCTAGACCTCTCCCTCCCCACCTAGACCTCTCCCTCCCTAGACCTCTCCCTACCTAGACCTCTCCCTCCCTACCTAGACCTCTCCCCACCTAGACCTCTCCCTCCCTAGACCTCTCCCTTCCCACATAGACCTCTCCCTCCCTACCTAGACCTCTCCCTCCCTAGACCTCTCCCTCTCTAGATCTCTCCCTCCCTAGATCTCTCCCTTCCTAGACCTCTCCCTCCCTAGACTTCTCCCTCCCTAGACCTCTCCCTCCCTACCTAGACCTCTCCCTCCCTAGACCTCTCCCTACCTAGACTTTTCCCTACCTAGACCTCTCCCTGCCTAGACCTCTCCCTCCCTAGACCTCTCCCTCCCTAGACCTCTCCCTACCTAGATCTCTCCCTCCCTAGACCTCTCCCTCCCTAGACCTCTCCCTACCTAGATCTCTCCCTCCCTAGACCTCTCCCTACCTAGATCTCTCCCTCCCTAGACCTCTCCCTCCCTAGACCTCTCCCTCCCTAGACCTCTCCCTACCTAGATCTCTCCCTCCCTAGACCTCTCCCTACCTAGACCTCTCCCTCCCTAGACCTCTCCCTACCTAGATCTCTCCCTCCCTAGACCTCTCCCTACCTAGATCTCTCCCTCCCTAGACCTCTCCCTCCCTAGACCTCTCCCTACCTAGACCTCTCCCTCCCTAGACCTCTCCCTCCCTAGACCTCTCCCTACCTAGATCTCTCCCTCCCTAGACCTCTCCCTCCCTAGACCTAAACGAGGAAGAGAAGACGAGGGACTTGGGAACCTTTGAGGTTGATAAGGCACCATAGTGGGAATCCAATGGGAGGCTATTCTATTTTCTATTTTTTTCTTTCCTTTTTTTTTTTTTTTTTTTTTTTCTTCTTGTTTGCTCCCTAGACCTCTATCAAGCTTAACAAACGCCCACAAGAATTTAAGATAAATGTGTACACTTTTCGGTAGAAAAATGTCCCGGCCGAAAACATCCCCTAGACCCCTGTTTAAGATAAATTTGTACATTTTTCGGTAGAAAAATGTCCCGGCCGAAGGCTGATTCCTTCTAAAATTAGAGGCTCGCTATCGCTCTCTAGGAAAAAATCGACACCTAAAGAGCACGAAAGGTCTTAATATTCACAACAAAATGAGGCGAAAGGTCTCAAAATCGCCAAACTAACGGAACGAACGTCTTAAAACCTCAAAACTAATATGCTAAACACGAGGGAGAAGGGAGGCCATAAAGAGCGAGTACTACCCCCTTAAAGGTTAATATCCGTGACCGACCTTGTGACAGACCAGGATATTATCACCACAGATAAACTATAGCATAATCAAGGGACTGGAGTTCTCGAAAAGGGGCTCCAGTCTAGACGCTCTACTTGACTTACAGTGTGCTGGCTTAATAATCCAGAAGGGTTCATAGCCTCTTAACCCCTCCACTACCACGACGTAGTTTTCATCATATGCTGGTTACCATTAGACGATTTTCTTTAGTTTGTAATCAACTTGTACGACTCAAATGGGTATATACGCTCTCAATAAATCTTCTTAATAACATAGGTCCTTCTTAAACTGCATAAAGTCGTCTAATTTTAGCCATAATCAAAGGCAAAAAGGCGTCATGATGCTGAAGTGGTTAATTCCTATTTTAACTAATTATAGCATAAGCATACAGACAATATATGTGCCAGACACACGTGCTGGACATATTACCACCTCAAGGGACCACTGGCCATATGTTACGTACTAAATGGCACGTCGGCACACATGGAACCAACAATATTAACCCTTTCACGCATTTATGACGCAGAGGTTACCAGATAAGCAATAAGAAATAGAGTTCTCTCACTCTTATAATTACCTCTCCAAAATTAGTTTTCTGCCCACAGCTAACTCAAAGACAACTGCAGAGGTTGAAGTAACTAAGCTAAAGGTTTCTAAATACCACTGATGGTAACAAAGGCTTAAAAGTATCCCCAATAGGCTCAAACTCGCGTCATATGTCAGAGAGGGTTAATTCCTTGGTATAAATACAGTAGAAGTAAAGCCGGTATCACACCAGCGCTTATATATAGTCTACATTCGATGGTCAACAATTTTCTGGCAACATTTCTGGATAATTTTGCACTGGTATCGGAAACTAGACTGATGGTAGATGCATTTAGGTGACCGTAATATATTAAACATTGACCTCATATGCTGCCAGACCAGTGTTGAAGATAAATGTTGAGGAGAAAAAGCGCTCGTGTGATACCGGCTTAAATGGCACGTCGGCACAGAATGGAAGAACGAGCTTGTAATTTTAAGAGAAACCGGCCTTCGGCCGGGAAATTTTTCTACCGAAAAAGTACAAATATATCTTGAAAGGGGTCTAGGGGGTGTATTTCTAAGTATGATGGAGGTCTAGCGAGGAAACTAAAAAATAAATAAATGAATACATTAATAGCCCCCCAAACCGGCCAATATCCCCTTAATTGAATCGGGTTATAAGTTTCCTCCCGGGCTGTAATCTGTTATCTCAGTTATCTTGTGTTGTTGGTGGAGGTCAAGGAAGTTATATTATTATGAACACTTGGCGGACTGAATATGTATTACGATAGAAACAACTCAAGGAGGTGGAGTAACACTTGACATAATAATACATGCATAGTTTGAAAAGATATAGTGCATAAATATATACTGTATATATATATATATATATATATATATATATATATATATATATATATATATATATATACTGTATATATATATATTATGTAAATTGTGTTTTTCTGTTTTATTTCTATATTCCAACTACTCCCTCTCGGGCATAGGCTAAGAGCCTGTACATTCAACCGCTCTACCCCAGGGATCGGTACTAGGACCAATTCTCTTTCTAATTTACATCAACGACATAGATGAGGGTCTCACCTGCACAATCTCAAAATTTGCTGACGATACAAAAATTGCAAATAGCGTACTCTCAAAAGAACAAGTTGACGATATGCAACACAATCTAGATAAATTGTCATGTTGGGCCCAAATTTGGCAAATGAGTTTCAATGCGGATAAATGTAAAGTACTACATGTCGGATACCTAAATGAGAAAGCAAACTATTCGATGAATGGCACTCAGCTTAAGAATGTAAACAGAGAAACTGATCTGGGAGTAACAATATCGAGTAACCTAAAACCGAGTCAACAATGTTCAGAAGTTGTTAAGAAGGCAAACAAAATAATTGGCTTTATAGGCAGGTCATTTGAGCATAAATCCAAAGAAGTTATCCTAACCCTTTACAATTCCTTAGTCCGCCCTCTTCTGGAATACTGCGTTCAATCCTGGTGCCCTTATTACCAAAAAGATATAAACAAGCTAGAACGAGTTCAACGTAGAGTTACCAAAATGATACCTAGCCTAAAGAACAAACCATACGAAGAGCGTCTTAGAGAATTAAATCTATTTCCTTTAACCCAGCGCAGATTAAGAGGCGACTTAATTCAAGTGTTCAAAATCATCAAAGGCATCGACAATATGAACTGTAGTAAGTACTTCACTATCGACCAATCTAATTACACGCGGGGAAACGGTTGCAAAATTATTGGTAAATCTTTTAACTCGCACGAATCTAAGAATTTCTTCTTCAATCGAGTTGTCAACTTGTGGAATGGGCTTCCCCGAGACGTTATAGACTGCAGCACCGTTGATTCATTTAAATTCCGCCTAGACAAATATCTCGCATCAAACCCGCGACTGACTGCGTTTGTAAATGAATAACTTTATCCTCCCCTCAGTTACTAACCCATATGTCCCCTACTAACTTCCTAGTCCTGCCACGTTAGTGGCAGGGCAGTAGTTCCCTTTCCAATGTTCCCTTACCCACTCTAAACCACTGTTTGGACACTTGATCCTCAGTGTTTTGGAGGACAAGCAACCTAGAGGGTTGTTGCTTGATTTCCTTTGTACTCCTTTGTACTACATTGAACAGAGAAGCCCGTGAGGTCTTGTTGCAGTCTATGGGGTGAGACATTTGAAGCAATTTTTAGCTGCAACCAGCCCCTTCCATCTTGCCTTCGCAAAATGCATGGTGTGCATGGGGCTTAGTTGCTCACTCACGGTTCGAAGCAGCCCCATCTTTGAAGCTGCCTCGCTCCAGTGCTTCACTGTCTTACCTCCTACACTCGGACCCTCACTCTCAGAACGCCACCTATATTGAGCAATGAACTCACTAGGCATTGCCCCCCTGTAGCATATATTGAATATGGGAATATTCATACATTGCAATTGAATCAGGGAACAATGAGAGTATTTATTTGGCGTTTCGGTGGCCTTTGTGGTAATGCACTGATACTAAGTACAGCACAATTTCCATCCTAATAATATCTTCCCATTGACATATCGGGATTTGAACCCAGGTCCATTGGATTACCAGTCCAGTGGCAAGACCACTCCATCCCACCTCCTCTATGCATTTATTATTATGGCGAGTGTTATTCCACCTTCCGTACATGGATATACTGTACACTCACATTATATAACACTGTAACTTATATCATATATGATAAACTTATTAACATACTTGCATCCACTTACTCTAACTTTTCTCACATTTTTAGTGGAGTCTGAAAGAAGTTTGACTGCAGCACTTAGGCACGTAGAGGCCCGGCGTGTGTCTGTGATTATGGTGTGTGTTTGTGTGTGTGTGTACTCTGTATGTGTGTGCATGTACTATGTGGGTGTGTGTGTTGTTGTTGTTGTTGTTGTTCCCTAAGCTGCCTGGCCGAACAGCCCCGAGTCCCTGAGAAAGGCCATGGCCACGATCGGGCTTTCCCACAGAGCTCTCATTGAGTGTAGGTTGTGTTGTTGGCGTAAGTGGTTGTGTGAAATGCAGTCTTCTATGATGTGTTTAATGGTATGGGGTGCTGTGTTACATCCCGGGCAGGCGTCGACAACGGAGTCATCCAGTCTCTTCTGATAGCTCAGGAGAGCTGGATGGTGTCCGCATCTCAGCCTGGCCAGGTGGACTCTGTCCTCGCGAGGAAGGGAGGATTCGGAAGGATGGATTTCGGGAGGTCGTGCATGCAGCTGTGTGTTGTCTGTGAGTGAGTGGATGGATCGGTGAGAGATATGAGTATGGATGTGCTTCTGGAAGTTGGTTCGGGGTGGGCAGGGAGGACAATAATTGTGTGTGATACCGTGTGCTGGGTGTTGTTTTGATATTTCTTGGTGTCTGTGGGTGTGTTGCCATGTAGTTTAGTGGGTGGTCTTGGTTCGTGGAGGCTGCTGCCAGGAATTGAGTGCCTCTCATGTCCAGATGGTCTTTGACTTTGAGGATTTTGGTTTCTTGATGTAGGTGATCTGTGGGTGCAGTAGCTGTGCAGCCTGTAATGATCTTCAGGGCTTTGTTTTGAATAGTCTGTAAGGTCTTATGATGTGTTTCAGCTAGGTTAGAAGCCCAGGCTGGGCTTGCGTATTCCATCACTGATCTTATGTATTGTTTATATACTGTGGTGGTAGTTTCTTTGTTGTGTCCAAATTTTGTGTGAGCAAGTGACCTGAGGGCGTTAAGTCTGGGTGTCAGTTTCTTTTTAATGTTTGTGGTGTGCTGTTTGAATGTCATATGAGTATCATATGTTACTCCTAGGATTTTGGGTGTGTGTGTATGTGTTAGGGGTGTGTGTTTATGGTGAGTTGAGGGATGTATTCGTGTTCTCCTGTCCAACTTGTGAGCAGGGTTGCGGTGGATTTGGCTGGGGCTAGATTAAGTCTGTTTGTAGTGCACCAGCCATGTAGTGTGTTGAGATAGGGTTGAAGGAGATCTGTTGCTCTTTTTGGGTCATGGTGTGTGCATGTGAGTGTTATGTCATCTGCATAGGAAGCTAAGTTTATTTGGGGCGTATTGGGTGTAGTTATATCGTGCATGTACAGATTGAAGAGTGCGGGCGATAGGACGGATCCTTGTGGGACTCCGTTTGGAAAGTTTCTGATTTTAGATGACTGACCGGCAAAAGATACGTGTGCACATCTGCCTGCTAGGAAGTTGGCCAGCCATCGTTTTGTGTTGTTGTGCATGTTTGTGTTGTAGATTTTGTTTGTTAGGTTGTGGCGGGGGATGGCATCGAAGGCTTTACTAATGTCGAGTGTGGCTAATAGTGATCTGTGTGGTGGTCTAGCTGAATTGATGCCGTCGAAAGCTCTTTGTGTAAGGTCTGTGAGAAGAGTGTTTGTGGAGTGCAGTGGCCTAAAGCCATGTTGTGTTGGAGCTAGGGGTAGGTCAGGTGTAATTAGTTGTAATACTAGGCGTTCCATGACTTTGGAGGGGGAGCAAAGGAGTGTGATGGGGCGGTGCGAGGAGGGTAGCGTGGGGTCTTTGTTGGGTTTGGGGAAAGTGATGATGATACCATGCTTCCAAATGTCTGGTATTGTGTTGTGTGAATAGCTGTAGTTTGATATGTTAGTGAGTGCTTGTATGCCTTGTGGTCCCAGGTGTCTGAGGTGTATGTTGCTTATGTTGTCTAGGCCACAGGCGGGTGAGTGCTTGAGATTGTTGATGATATGCTTTGTCTGGTGATTGGTGAAGGGTGTATAGTCAGGGTCTGTGGGGAATTGTCTCTTACGTCGGATGACACGTCGGTCGTCTTTGTGAGGTTTTAGGTGGCTGACATGTGAAAAGTGATTGATGAGAGTGTTTGCTTGTTGTTTACATGAAGGAGTAGAGTCTGTTGTTGTGATTGCAGCATGTGATTGTGTTGTGTTGCTGTTGGAAAGTGTGATGCTGTTTAGTGTTTTGTATAGTTTTTTGGGGTTTGTTTTGTGATCAAGTGTTTGTAGGAAGTTATTCCAATTTAGATTTTGTTGTTCTTGTATTTTGTTGTTAGTTTGGGTGTTGAGTGCTTGAATTTGTTGTGTGATGTCTTGTGTGTGGGGTGCTGGGGAGTGTTTCAGTATGTCGCGTTGTCTGATGAGGTTTTGAATTTCTGGTGTGAAGTTGGGGTTGTGTCTTTTTCTGTTACCTCTTGGAATGTGTTTCTTGTCAGCGTTTTGGATAGTTTTATTGAGTATGTGTACAGCATTGTTGATGTTAGTGATGGGTGTACTGTTTAGAGTTGTGAAGTGTTGTTCTGTCTCATTTGTGAATGCTTCCCAGTTAGCTCTTTTATAATTGGTGTATGTGTGTTTGTGGCTAGCTGGGGTGAGTCTGGTTTTGGTGGTGATAATGATCGGGAGGTGGTCAGAGCCTAAGGTTCTGACCACCCTCCAGGATGTTGTGGGGGCGAGTTCTGGGGAGCAAAAGGTGATGTCTGGAGATGATGGGTTATAGAGGTGGGTGTGTGTGTACTCTGTGTTTGTGTGTGTGTTTGTGTGTATTGTGTGTGTATAGCCACTAATTTATGTTATATAACTTGCTACCACATACAGTACATTGAACTAGTTGAATGCACTAGTGACACAGAAGGTAGAATGTGTGTGTGCTAAATAATCCATAGTCCCCATAGTCCCAAAGGTTTTTGGGCTAGGAAGACACAAACAGAACCTACAGTATACAAACAAACTATACAGCTTTATAATATATAAATATATATATATATATATTGCGTGACGAGCAGTACGTGTGAGTGTTTGTGTTGCCCTGATTAAACTAAATGTAAGTGAATATACTTGTCTCAAGATTCGTCCACTCCACCCCCCCCCCCCCCCTCTCTGAATGTTTAATTTTTCGTTTTACTGATCCTCCCCCCCCCCCCACCTCCTGCCACGGTTTTACCTTTCCCATGGTTCTGTTGTACTACCACCCTCACCCCTACCCTCCCACCATGGTTCTGTTGTCCTCCCACCCTCACCCCCACGGTATAGTTACTATACCATGCTCACCCCTACCCTCCCACCATGCTTCTGTAGTCCTCCCACCCTCACCCCTCCCCTCCCACCATGGTTCTGTTGTCCTCTCACCCTCACCCCTACCCTCCCACCATGGTTCTGTTGTACTACCACCCTCACCCCTACCCTCCCACCCTCACCCCTACCCTCCCACCATGGTTCTGTTGTACTCCCACCCTCACCTCTACCCTCCCACCATGGTTCTGTTGTCCTCCCACCCTCACCCCTACCCTCCCACCATGGTTCTGTTGTCCTCCCACCCTCACCCCTACCCTCCCACTCTCACCCCTACCCTCCCACCCTCACCCCTACCCTCCCACTTTCACCCCTACCCTCCCACCATGGTTCTGTTGTCCTCCCACCCTCACCCCTACCCTCCCATCCTCACCCCTACCCTCTCACTCTCACCCTTACCCTCCCACCATGGTTCTGTTGTCCTCCCACCCTCACTCCTACCCTCCCACCGTGGTTCTGTTGTATTGCCACCCTCATCCCTACCTTCCTACCCTCACCCCATACCATGGTTCTGTTGTACACCCACCCTCACCCCTACCCTCCCAACACCCTTACCCCCACCCTCCCACCATGGTTCTGTTGTCCTCCCACCCTCACCCCTACCTTCCTACCCTCACCTCATACCATGGTTCTGTTGTACACCCACCCTCACTACTATCCTCCCACCACCCTCACTCCTACCCTCCCACCACCCTCACCCCTACCCTCCCACCCTCACCCCTCCCATCATCACCCCTAATGGATGAAATTAACCAATTAAATTGATATCGGATGCAAACGAACGCAGCCACCACCTCGTCAACACTAAATTACTGATCAGCTTTCTCAACAACAGGGGTATTGATTATCCACCTCCACCACCACCACCACCACCACCACCATCAAGACACCACCACCATCAAGACACCACCACCATCAACACACTACCTAAGATACTATTCCCTTCAGATACTATTCCTTTGAGGTACTATTCCTTCCATACTTCACAGTTGATTACCCACCACCACCACCATCATCATTATTTCGTCACTATCAAGACACCACCTCTGGCACTATTCCTTCCATGTTTCACAATTGATCGCCCATCACCAATCACAACCATTTCGTCACAACCTCATACCATCAGTCCTATACCACACACCCCATAGACCACCTGATCAATGTTATCCACCTCATATCGTCATCACTATTCCACACACCTCATGTCATCCACCACACTCCACCTGATCATTGTTATCCACTTCATATCATCATCACTATTCCACACACTCCGTGTCATCCACCACACTCCACCTTATGTCATCAGTTACATACCACACACCCCATGTCATCCACCACACTCCACCTGATCAATATTATCCACCTCATATCATCAGTCCTATACCACACACCCCATGTCATCCACTGCACATCACATACCTCATAATATTTACCTTCGTTAACTATGAGGCCCTTTGCTTGTTTATCTGTTGAGGGGAGGCAGACCGTTTTTCTGGACTCCCTTCTCCCTAATGTTTAGCCCCACTAGCTTTGAGATTACAAGACGTTTGGCCTATTAGTTTGGCGATTTTAACACCTTTCGCCCCATTTCGTTGTCAATTTTAAGACCTTTCGTGCCATTTAGGTGTCGATTATTTCCTGGTGAGCGATAGCGAGCCTGCAATTTTAAGAGGAACCGGCCTTCGGCCGGGAATTTTATCTACCGAAAAATGTACACATTTATCTTGAAGGGGGGTCTAGGGGGTGTTTTTCTAAGCTTGATGGAGGTCTAGGGAGGAAACTAAAAACATATATGAATACATGAATTAATAGACCAAACAAACGGCCAGTCTCCCCTTAACTCTGTGCTTGTTAACATCCGTGTTAACATTGTTAACATTTGTCCGACATCCTAAATCTGCTTAGCCAATGTCTCATAATCTCAAACTCACACTCTCCCAAGCCACCTATGGGTTCTCTCAATAGGTACCTTATCCCACTGCATATTTTGGTTATGGAACTAATCATGCAATGTTAATATGTTGGTCACAGAAAGAGTATTTTTATAGTGTAACAGTGACCTTTGTGGCAAAATGCTAAAACTATACATTAATATATATCTGTTTATTGATGGACGTCTCTATCCTCGAGGGGGTACTCCAGCATTCATTGCTTTTTCTTGTATTTTTTTTTTTCACGACTCCATCCATGTATATTTTGAACAACCATTATATACCCTTATTTTAATCCAACATTCAGAACACAGAACTATTTATGTTCATCTTCTATGCACATTGCTGCCCTGACACTAAATGCAGCATAATGTTCTGTTCTATCACAATAATATATTCCCTTAACAAATTAGCATTATAAATCGGGATCCTCGGATTACCAATTGACCACTTGCGAGTTTCAGGCTATAAGGAAGTTGGAGCCGTGAACATCGATATTAAACAGAAATGCAATAATAATGTACGTTTCTGATGGATAAATGGTATGTTGAATTTGGTTTTATGTATTTATAAATGTACTACGACCGTATTTTAGCTGTAAATTCTTTTAAATATCGTTGTCTACAGCTCCAACTGCCTTATAGAACGAAACTCGCAGGTCGGCAGTTCCGTAGCAAGATTCTATAAACTGTCATAGGTTGTTAAGTTGTCAACACATCTGTATCGTTATACACAATATGAGCTTTGAATTGTGTTCACTATTTAATTGAATACAAACATTACTACACATTCGAGATGTTTGAGACTGGTACTGATGACATGAAATAAGTTAGTGAAAAGGAATACGATAGAAAATAATTTTAACCCTTTGAGTACCAGCGACGTGTGTATTATATTATTCTACCTATGCTATATTTAGGCGATATTTTGCAGCTTAAGAAGGATGTGTGGTAGTTTAAACGGTTGGTTGAGATCGTTTGAAGCCTTAATATTGCTAGAGCTCCTTCCTAAGCTGAATAAAATTGTCTAATAGTTTCCAGGATATGATAAATAGGACGTCCCAGGTACTGTACGGTTTAAACTATAGGCAGCGCCAACGAAATTGACAATAAACTGGACCCCTTAACTTCTTATAACTCAAAATAATTGAAAGCAATCGGACTGACATTTGTATAATTTGGGAAGAGTCCACCAGGAAATAGGAGTGGACATCTACAGCCAGTTTGCTCAAGGTCCTTTTGAGTTAAGAAGAGGTCAGGGATCGAGATAATTGTCAAGTTCGTTGGCGCTACCTATAATTATTTTGTGAAGGAAGTAAATCGTTAAATAATAGAAATTTGGAAATAGGTTATTATGAACTGATAAAATAGATAATGGAATAGGGTGGATTTGTTGAGTTGCATGTATTCAGTGAGATATAAAGAATGGGTATAACGTAGTTGATGAATTCAGTTATAGTTGATAATAATTGATGAAGTGAACAAATGAGATTGATATCGGATGAAAACCACCGCCGCCAGCACCTCGTAAACACTAAATCACTAATTAGCTTTCGCAACAACAGGGCTATTAATTCATTACCTGCGCCACGCACTACTATATTCCTTTCAGATAATATTTTTTCCATAATTAAGGGGGGATGGGCCGGGTTTCTGGACCACTTTCTCCCTCATGTTTAGCCCCATTAGTTTTCAGATGTTAAGATGTTTGCCCCATTAGTCAGTCGATTTTAAGACCTTTCGCCCCATATCTTCGTCAATATTTAGACCTTTCGTGCTATTTAGGTGTCGATGTTTTCCCTGGCGAACGATAGTGAGCCTGTATTGTTGGAAGAACCGGCCTTTGGACGGGAAATTTTTCTACCGAAAAATTTACAAATTAATCTAGAAGCGGGATCTAAAGGATTTTTTTTTTAAATTTGATGGAGGTCTAGGGAGGAAACTAGAAAAATAATGAATACATGCAAAAATCGCCCAAAAAGTGAACCACCTCTCCTTAACAATTGATCACCCACCACCACCACCACCACAATCATCATTTCATCACCATCAAGACACCACCTCACATACTACTAATTTCATGCTTCACAATTGATCACCCAGCACCACCACCACCACTACCATCACCACCATCATCATCATTTCGTCACCATCAACAAACCACCTCAGATACTATTACTTACATACTTCACAACTTAGTACTCACCAACACCACCACCATCACCATCATTACACCATCTTTGACACTACTTCTTTCATACCTCACAATTGATCACCACCACCACTACCATCACCATCATCATCATTTCCTCTCTGTCAAGCCACTACCTCTGATACTATTTCTTCCATTCTTCACAACTGATTACCCACCACCACCACCATCAACACACTACCTAAGATACTATTCCCTTCAGATACCATTCCTTTCAGATACTATTCCTTCCATACTTCAAAACTGATTACCCACCACCACCACCGTCAACACACTACCTAAGATACTATTCCTTTGAGATACTATTCCTTCCATACTTCACAATTGATTACCCACCACCACCACCATCACCACCACCACCACCATCATGTCGTCACCAACAAAACACCCCCTCAGATACTATTACTTCCATATTTCACAACAATTGAATTATCCTAATTCTCGTCTACAAGGATTAAGGGGCAGGTAGTTGTAGTATTTTTTCGGACCACTTCTCCCTCATGCTTTACCCCATTATTCTTTTAGATCTTAAGACGTTCAGCCCATTAGTTTGGTGACTTTAAAACCTTTCGCCCCATTTCGTTGTCAATTTTAAGACCTTTCTTGCAATTTAGGTGTCAATTTTTCCATGACGAGCGATAGCTAGCCTGTAATTTTAAGACGTATCGGCCTTTGGCCGGGAAATTATTCTTCCGAAAAATTTACAAATTTATATAGGGGGTGTTTTTTAAAGCTTGATGGAGGTCTAGCGACGAAACTGAAAAATAAGTTAATAAATAACTATATAGTCCCAAAGGCAAGCAATACCTCCTTAAGGGGGTAGTGCTTGGTTTTTGGTCTATATTTGTATTTATTAATTTATTCATACGTTTCCCCGCTAGACCTTCATCAAGCTTAAATAAACACCCCCTAGACCCCCTTTCAAGATAAATGTTTACATGTTTCAAAAATGTACCGGCTAAAGGCCGTTTCCTTCTGAAATTAGAGGCTCGCTAACGCTCGCCCGAAAAAAAATCGACACCTAAAGGGCACGAAAGGTCTTTATATTGACACAGCAATGAGGCGAAGGGTCTCAAAATCGCCAAACTAACGGAACGAACGTCTTAAAACCTCAAAACTAATATGCTAAACATGAGGGAGAAGAAGGTCCAGAAAAAACGACAACCTCCCCCTTAATCAGCCATTATAGCGCGCCAACTACTAATAATTTCTATAATCACGATTCTGAATATTGCGGGCTCTACGTGTGTGTTATTTATTGTCTATTCATATTCAAGCATATCTTGAGGACACCGCAGCTGAATGGGATGTAATTGGTGACCCAGAACATTTAATTGGTGACCCAGAACATTTAATTGGTGACCCAGAACATTTAATTGGTGACCCAGAACATTTAATTGGTGACTCAGAACATTTAATTGGTGACCCAGAACATTTAATTGGTGACCCAGAACATTTAATTGGTGACTCAGAACATTTAATTGGTGACCCAGAACATTTAATTGGTGACCCAGAACATTTAATTGGTGACTCAGAACATTTAATTGGTGACCCAGAACATTTAATTGGTGACCCAGAACATTTAATTGGTGACCCAGAACATTTAATTGGTGACCCAGAACATTTAATTGGTGACCCAGAACATTTAATTGGTGACCCAGAACATTTAATTGGTGACCCAGAACATTTAATTGGTGACCCAGAACATTTAATTGGTGACCCAGAACATTTAATTATTGTTCGGAATAGTGGCCACGCGCAAAACAATATAATTAACCCCTTCTGTACCGGAGCCGTCCTTTTAACTGGGACTATTTTATTCAGCTTAAAAAGGACCTCCAGGAATCAACAGGCTTCGAACTATTGCCTAACTCTTTTTACCAAGACTGATTCTTCTTATACCGCAAAGAATAGTCTAGACATAGCTAAATAGAGTATAATTAAAACAAACGTTGCCGCCTTGCCGGTACTGAACGGGTTAAGGGGAGATTTCCACTTGAGGGACTTTTTTCTTGACTCCTTTCTCCCTCATGTCTAGCCCCCTTGCTTTTGAGATTTTAAGACGTTCGCCCCATTATTTTGGCGATTTTAAGAATTTACGCCCCATTCTGTCAATTTTAAGATCTTTCGTGCCATTTAGGTGTCGATTTTATCCTGGCGAGCGATAGCGAGCCTGTAATTTAAGAGTAACCGGCCTTCGGCCGGGACATTTTTCTGCCGAAAAATTTACAAATTTATCTTGAAAGGGGGTCAAGGGGGTGACATTTTTAGATTGCTGGAGTAGGAAGAAACAAACTAAAAACCTCCCCTTAACATGAGGTAGCAATAATAATTTTAATAACAAACGTGTTTTTATCATTTCATGTTTTCCTCGCCCGTGTGTGTGTGCGTGTGTGTGTGTGTGCTTACCACCGTATTATGATATATCTTCTACATTTTCATAAATTGCATTTTATCATTATATTTTTATGAGCTCTTTCAATAATAATTTTGATATCGTTCAGTTAGTTTATTGTCGGTCATATCGCATTTGTCACCTGCCACATGTGTCGCCCAGTAATTTCGTCACTGTTTCATAATAATCCAATCGCATCCTGCCCAGCGAAACATGACCTGCTCATTCGGATTATCCAGGCAGTAAATGAAAGGTTACACAATAATTCCAAACTGACATGGGGAAAACTCAAGCAACACTAAATCTGACTGCCTGAATTTATGGGTTATATCTGTTCGCTATGATTGGTTGATGGTACAGTAAATATATATTCAATTGTGTTTAGTTTTGTTCTGGTTTTACAAATTGTATTGCAGTAACAGTTGTGAAGTTATTGTATTGCAGTAACAGTTGTGAAGTTATTGTATTGCAGTAACAGTTGTGAAGTATTGTATTGCAGTAACAGTTGTGAAGTTATTGTATTGCAGTAACAGTTGTGAAGTTATTGTATTGCAGTAACAGTTGTGAAGTTATTGTATTGCAGTAACAGTTGTGAAGTTATTGTATTGCAGTAACAGTTGTATTGTATTGCAGTAACAGTTGTGAAGTTATTGTATTGCAGTAACAGTTGTGAAGTTATTGTATTGCAGTAACAGTTGTGAAGTTATTGTATTGCAGTAACAGTTGTGAAGTTATTGTATTGCAGTAACAGTTGTGAAGTTATTGTATTGCAGTAACAGTTGTGAAGTTATTGTATTGCAGTAACAGTTGTGAAGTTATTGTATTGCAGTAACAGTTGTGAAGTTATTGTATTGCAGTAACAGTTGTGAAGTTATTGTATTGCAGTAACAGTTGTGAAGTTATTGTATTGCAGTAACAGTTGTGAAGTTATTGTATTGCAGTAACAGTTGTGAAGTTATTGTATTGCAGTAACAGTTGTGAAGTTATTGTATTGCAGTAACAGTTGTGAAGTTATTGTATTGCAGTAACAGTTGTGAAGTTATTGTATTGCAGTAACAGTTGTGAAGTTATTGTATTGCAGTAACAGTTGTGAAGTTATTGTATTGCAGTAACAGTTGTGAAGTTATTGTATTGCAGTAACAGTTGTGAAGTTATTGTATTGCAGTAACAGTTGTGAAGTTATTGTATTGCAGTAACAGTTGTGAAGTTATTGTATTGCAGTAACAGTTGTGAAGTTATTGTATTGCAGTAACAGTTGTGAAGTTATTGTATTGCAGTAACAGTTGTGAAGTTATTGTATTGCAGTAACAGTTGTGAAGTTATTGTATTGCAGTAACAGTTGTGAAGTTATTGTATTGCAGTAACAGTTGTGAAGTTATTGTATTGCAGTAACAGTTGTGAAGTTATTGTATTGCAGTAACAGTTGTGAAGTTATTGTATTGCAGTAACAGTTGTGAAGTTATTGTATTGCAGTAACAGTTGTGAAGTTATTGTATTGCAGTAACAGTTGTGAAGTTATTGTATTGCAGTAACAGTTGTGAAGTTATTGTATTGCAGTAACAGTTGTGAAGTTATTGTATTGCAGTAACAGTTGTGAAGTTATTGTATTGCAGTAACAGTTGTGAAGTTATTGTATTGCAGTAACAGTTGTGAAGTTATTGTATTGCAGTAACAGTTGTGAAGTTATTGTATTGCAGTAACAGTTGTGAAGTTATTGTTAATAACATACCCGTTACTCAATGTTTATACCACATTCAACATACTTTATAGACTTATTTATATGATTTCATAAATAAAGCCCCATGTATAACTATAGATTTTAAAGCAAATAAATGTCATTTCAATTTTCTCCTAACGTCATGAATATCTCCCCTTCCATTTATGATTTGAAATTCACAAATATAATGCATTTGCACTATTTCTTCCCTTCTATTTCATTCCCATACTATTTATTATCCCTATCTCATCTAATAATGTCCACTGTTATCCGTTCACTGCTTCTCTCATTGACTTTCCCATTTAATTATCCTTCTTCTGTATCTGTAATCCTCTCCTTCCCCTCAAGGCTTCCTCTGACCCTCATGCCCTTAAGGGGGGTGACCTGTTTTTGTTCTGTCCTTTTCTATCTTTCTCTGGCTTGTATCCATTTGGCCCCATTCAGCCTACTGGTTTAAGACGTTTATCCCCATCCAGGTGTCAATATTTTACTGGTGAGCAGTAGCGAGCCAGCATATTTTTTATTTTTGTTTGACAGCAGGCTAAATTTGTACATTTTTCGATAGAAAAATGTCTCCGGCGCAGCCGGATTTCTTCATATAATGATGGCTCGCTATCGCTCGCCAGGAAGAAATCGACACCTAGATGGGGATAAACGTCTTAAAAATAGTTGGCTGAATGGGGCCGAATGGATACAAGCCAGAGAAAGAGAGAAACGGACAGAAATAACAAAGAGCAGGTCACCCCCCTTAATCCACCTCCAGGCGCCTGCAGAGTGGGGAATATTAATGTAAAGAGAGGCGAAGGTGTGTGGGTTTTTTTATGCAACGGTATATAGTAGTGGATTGCCGCTTCTATTGTTTTTCTAGTTATTTACGCAACAATCATTATATTTCAAACATATACAAAATGTCATATTATGCTAGAATGAGGATTGGTGAACAATTGTACGCAAACTTAAATTAAATATTTTCTTAAGATATTCATAAAAGTGGAAGAGTTTAATTCCAGTATGTTTCTGTTTCCATTATTAATACATTATCAAACTTATTGTCGTAAAATGTTGATCGTCAGTAGAGTTTTGTATTTCCTGTAAAATAGAGTTGGTTACAGTATCAGCACAACACACCGGTACCGCACTTCGTGTGAAGGCACTCGATCTATACATTTATGTACGTACACATTCTTTTTTGATGTACTGTACTGTGAACTATAGAAAATAACGCAATGAAACCAATGTAAAGCTATTTCATTTATATTATATAATGATCGAGGTACTATTATAATATACATATACTCTAGTAAATCCTCATATAAATGGAATCAATTTGTCATAGTATTATTCATTTATCATCCTATATTGTTCCCACTAGAGTATTTTATTGAGCCCATTCAGTCGGCTAATATTAACTGACACCTAAATGGATCTGAATTACTGGTGTTCCAGTCACTGCTGTCACTACACTTGGGTTCACAACGCTTCATTTGTAATTAATACGCGGAGTGTTCATCCTGGCACTAGACTGCTGTGGGTATCTCTATAGTGGCCTAATAGTTAATCCTTTAAAGATCCGATAACGCATTTCTATATTGTTTGCTGGCTATTGTTAGACAACTTTATTCAGATTAGGAGGGGTGTGTGAAGGTTAAGAGTTTATTGAGATAGTCTTTACCTATACAATTCCCACAGATCCTTCTAAACTACTGTAATTATATAATCGTGTAGTAATATCCAGAATAAACTGTCAAGATGTGTGATAATCTTCAAAGGGTAGATATAATATGGTTGGATGCTACCTCTACTTGCTCGTAACATTTGTCACGATTATTGTATTTCATGTGTTGATATATTACTATTACGCGTGTTTATGTTTTGTTTTTTTTTATCATAAGCGTCTAGTATTTTTATTTCATCCCAACGTACATTAGTATAAAACATTATATGCCTAACATCGCATTCTCTGATAAAATAGAGAGAACACAAAAATAACATCATGTTCTGATTAATTTATACCCTCGTCCTTACACCCAGCTAAATTCATCATTCACTTGTTTTCTAATAAATTAAGTGTTTATAATAACTGTTACTTCTATTGGCAGATAATCCATTCAGCAGTATCTAGCAAATGGGATATAGTAACATCAATCTTCAATCTTACTATGCATTTACAAATTTACAAGTTTTTATAATCAAGTAGAAATAATGTTATACCAACCCTCCTAGTACGTAACCAATAACTATGTCATATTGCAAATCTACGCATTTATGATATCTATTGTATATATCGTTATAATGAACATTATCGTAAATACGTTTCAACAAGTTTATTTTGTACAAGTACATAAACATTTAAATGTTCCCTGTGTGAACTCTAAAGTGTATTTTCTGTGTGTTTTGTCTAATTTGCAATACGTCATATTCCCTATGAATGTTGCATATTTATTGCCTAGCTGCTCCGGACCATGTAGCACCCATAGTTCCTATAGAGTCAGACTATAATATGCACCAAAATACACTCTAATTATTGAACGTGTATAATGATATTAACCGGATATTATTCTTATAATATAATATATTTATTATACCATATAATTGAAAAATACAATAAACAAAAATCAAACTAACTTATAACTAATAATGTATATAATAGGTTGTTGGGTTGACATGATGTGCTTTAAAGGTGTTCTGAATACACTAAACGGGGTCACAGAGATATAATGAAACGCATGTTTTCATGTGCTAGAGAAAACAGATAGAACTAATGAACATTGAGAACAAACATAATATCACACACACACACACACACACACACACAGACACACACACACACAGACAGACACACACACACACACACAGACAGACAGACAGACACACACACACACACACACACACACACACACAGACAGACACACACACTCACACACACACACACACACACACTAACTCTCAAATATATGCATTCATTCGCTGGCGTGACGGGGGTGAATAACCTGAAAGTAGGTCAGAACAAAATATTTATGTGTATTATTCAATGGCTGATCCACTGGCGTCCTGAGAGTCGGATAGAACCTGGGAGACGATCGTGGGGGTAATCCAATTATTGTGAAGTATAGAAGTATCGGTGTCTGAGGCGGGTGGTCACGAGTACAAAGGAGTACAAAGGAAATAAAGCAACAACAGGTCTAGTGACCCTTCTAGGCTGCTTGTCCTCCAAAACACTGAGGATCAAGTGTCCAAACAGTGGTTTAGAGTGGGTAAGGGAACATTGGAAAGGGAACTACTGCCCTGGAACTAATGTCCGTGGCATGATTAGGAAGTTAGTAGGGGACAGAGGGGTTAGTAACTGAGGGGGGGATAAAATAAAGTTATTCATTTACAAACGCAGTCAGTCGCGGGTTTGATGCGAGATATTTGTCTAGGCGAAGTTTAAATGAATCAACGGTGCTGCAGTCTATAACATCTCAGGGAAGCCCATTCCATAAGTTGACAACTCGATTGAAGAAGACATTTTTAGCTTCGTGTGAGTTAAAAGATTTACCAATAATTTTGCACCCGTTTCCCCGCATGTAATTAGATTGGTCGATAGTGAAGTACTTACTACAGTTCATATTGTCGATGCCTTTGATGATTTTGAACACTTGAATTAAGTCGCTTCTTAATCTGCGGTGGGTTAAAGGAAATAGATTTAATTCTCTAAGACGCTCCTCGTATGGTTTGTTCTTTAGGCTAGGTATCATTTTGGTAACTCTACGTTGAACTCGTTCTAGCTTGTCTATATCTTTTTGGTAATAAGGGCACCAGGGCTGAACGCAGTATTCCAGAAGAGAGCGGACTAAGGAAATGTAAAGGGTTAGGATAACGTCTTTGGATTTATGCTCAAATGACCTGCCTATAAAGCCAATTATTTTGTTTGCCTTCTTAACAACTTCTGAACATTGTTGACTCGGTTTTAGGTTACTCGATATTGTTACTCCCAGATCGGTTTCTCTGTTTACATTCTTAAGCTGAGTGCCATTCATCAAATATTTGGCTTTCTCATTTTGGTATCCGATATGTAGTATTTTACATTTATCACCACCACGAGATGGTGGTGGTGGTGGTGGGGGTGGGGGTGACGAGATAGTGGTGGGGGTGGGGGTGAGATGGTGGTGGTGGTGACAAATGGTGGTGATATTATGGTGGTGCGGGTGTTGATGAGATGCTGGCGGTAGTGGTGGTGAAAATAATGGTGGTGATGGTGACAAATGGTGGTGCAAATATTGACGTGATGCTGGTGGTGGTGGTGGTGACGAGATGTTGGTAATATTGTGGTGGTAGTGGTGGTGGTGGTGTGAGGAGGTGGTGGTGGGTTAGGGAAGAGTATTACTGACGTATTACACAGGTCTGGGAGAGTGGTTATACCCAGGGATAGGATGAGAGAGAGAGAGAGAGAGAGAGAAAATATTGCGCATAAATTCCATTGCTTGCATCATACATCAAACTTGATAACAAATGTATAATATTTGTATTTGAATGTATTAATCTGAAACCATGCTCAAACAAATGGTGTCGTTTTTAATAAGACTAAATAAGATCAAATTATATGTGGAATGAGAAAATAATCTTGTTTGCAACGATACATGTTATTATTTCTAGGATGCTGTGCATTAGCAAACACATCTCCATTTTGGTAAACATTGTATTTCTGCATAAAACGCATGTTATAACGCACGTTATAAACCATTGTATTTCTGCATAAAACGCATGTTATACCGCATGTTATAACGCATGTAATAAAACAACTAGAGGCCTATTACAAACGCAAACACACTTGATATTGTCCGTTCATTCTAGGTTGGGCAGACATCGTAACCCCTAACCTCTCATAACTCAAGAAGGACTAGAGTAATCGAGCTAATATTTCTACCAAATAGGAAGACTTGGCTAGGGAATAGGTGTATAAATTAACAGCTCATTTGTTTTAGCCCCTTTTAGAGTCACAGAGGTTAGGGGTTACGATGTCTGCCCAACCTAGAATGAACGGACTATAGTATCATAATGGCAACCCATAATTTAGTTCACAAGTAAGTACAGTTATCAGCCGACCATATAATATTTGATAATACTATACAGATGATCACAACACTCTGGTGCGGGGATGACAGACTCCGAGTATTAACCCGTACAGCCCCAGCGACGCGCCTGACGCGTCGGCGATGTATGTAACGCACAGCCCCAGAGACGCGCCTGGCGCGTCACCCTAATTGCGCCGACCGTAACCTCAGGTGTAGCCACTCAAGAGGGCTCAGATTTGTATGGGAACTGTGTACGTATCCCACGCAACCGTGCCGATGATTGAAAACTCTCAAAGTCCACGTGCGTGCGCGCGAGCGCGCAAAAACCTGTTTTTTTGGGATAATTGCCTTCAATTTTTTACTCTTATAAAATCCGTTTTCGGGGGCTCTGTAGGACCATTTTTTAAGCTTTTTGAGCGGTTTTTCGTGGTTTTTCCTTCATTCCTAACCCATTCGCTATTGTTTCTGGAATAAAACCATTTTTTGAAAACCGGCCGGGTTCTGGTGCGCAAACATTACAAAACTAGCCGGGGCTCCACGGGTTAAGGAGAGACGGACCGTTTTTTTTTTTTTTTTTTTTTTTTTTCTTCTAATAATTCATTTATTCCTGTATTTCTTAGTTGTTTCGCTAGACCTCCACCAAAATTAGAAAAACAACCCTTAGACCCCTCTTCAAGATAAATTTGTACATTTTTCGGTAGAAAAATGTCCCGGCCGAAGGCCGATTTCTCTTGGAATGTCAGGCTCGCTATCGCTCGCCAGGAAATAATCGACACCTAAATGGCACGAAAGGCCTTAAAATTGACAACGAAATGGGGTGAAAGGTGTTAAAATCGCCAAACTAACGGGCCGAAAGTCTTATAATTTCAAAACAAATGGGGCTTAACACGAGGGAGAAAGGGGACCCAAAAAAACGACCCATTTCCCCTTAACCTCAACAGTCCATCAGCCTCACCTTAACCTCAACAGTCCATCAGCCCCACCTTAACCTCAACAGTCCATCAGCCTCACCTTAACCTCAACAGTCCATCAGCCTCACCTTAACCTCAACAGTCCATCAGTCTCACCTTAACCTCAACAGTCCATCAGTCTCACCTTAACCTCAACAGTCCATCAGTCTCACCTTAACCTCAACAGTCCATCAGCCTCACCTTAACCTCAACAGTCCATCAGCCTCACCTTAACCTCAACAGTCCATCAGCCTCACCTTAACCTCAACAGTCCATCAGCCCCACCTTAACCTCAACAGTCCATCAACCTCACCTTAACCTCAACAGTCCATCAGCCTCACCTTAACCTCAACAGTCCATCAGCCTCACCTTAACCTCAACAGTCCATCAACCTCACCTTAACCTCAACAGTCCATCAACCTCACCTTAACCTCAACAGTCCATCAGCCTCACCTTAACCTCAACAGTCCATCAGCCTCACCTTAACCTCAACAGTCCATCAACCTCACCTTAACCTCAACAGTCCATCAGCCTCACCTTAACCTCAACAGTCCATCAGCCTCACCTTAACCTCAACAGTCCATCAGCCTCACCTTAACCTCAACACTCCATCAACCTCACCTTAACCTCAACAGTCCATCAGCCTCACCTTAACCTCAACAGTCCATCAGCCTCACCTTAACCTCAACAGTCCATCAGCCTCACCTTAACCTCAACAGTCCATCAGCCTCACCTTAACCTCAACAGTCCATCAACCTCACCTTAACCTCAACAGTCCATCAGCCTCACCTTAATTAACAATGAAGGACGGGGTGAACCAGGTGTAATGACAGTTTTGTTCAGTTCCAGTTATAATAGTCAGTTACTATTAGAGCCATGAAGGGGGCCCACCTCGTTGTCTGTTATTCTCTCTCTCTCTCTCTCTCTCTCTCTCTCTCTCTCTCTCTCTCTCTCTCTCTCTCGCTCTCGCTCGCTCTCGCTCTCGCTCTCGCTCTCGCTCTCGCTCTCTCTCTCTCTCTCTCTCTCTCTCTCTCTCTCTCTCTCTCTCTCCAGACTCCGAGTATTAATTACCAATGAAGGCCGGTGAGCCCAGGAGGTGCAGTAGTGACAGTAATTCAGGTCCGGTTATATGTCAGTTACTATTAGGGGCGCCCACCTCGTTATTTTGTATTCTCTCTCTCTCTCTCTCTCTCTCTTTGGCTTGTATCCATTTGGCCCCATTCAGCCTACTGTTTTAAGACGATTTACCACCATCCAGGTGTCAATATATATATTTTTGTTTTGACAGCAAGCTAAATTTGTAATTTTTTCGATAGATAAATTTCTCCGGCCCGGATTTCTGCATACAATGCTGGCTCGCTATCGCTCGCCAGGAAGAAATCGACACCTGGATTGGGATAAACGTCTTAAAACAGTTGGCTGAATGGGGCCGAATGGATACAAGCCAGGGAAAGAGAAAAGGAGCGAAAGATCAATAAAAAGCCGGTGACCCCCTTAAAGCCGAGTGAATGTGGAGGAGGATCATCTATAATATGATAAATTAGTACATTGTGTAATGCATATATACAACGCCGTACAGTAGGACAAAGGTAAATGTGTAATGTAATATATACCCTTTAAATGGATAATGATACCATAGTGTTCCTATATTTATTATGTGTGTGTGTGTGTGTGTGTGTGTGTGTGTGTTTTGTGTGTGTGTGTGTGTTTTGTGTGTGTGTTGTGTTGTGTTGTGTGCGTGTATGTATGTGTGTTTTCCTCGCTATACCATGTTTTACACGTTCTTGGATCTCTATTCACTCAGGTTTTCATAGTGTATGTTGCTCGTCTCTTCCTCTGCAATATTCCTTTCATGGCTTCAATTGGATTAAGGGGACAGTGGCTGTTTGTTTGGTCTATTCATTAACTTATTCATATATTTGTTTAGTTTCCTAGACCTCCATCAAGCTTAGAAAAACACCCCCTAGACCCCCCTACAAGACAGATTTATAAATTTTTCGGTAGAAAAATGTCCCGGCCAAAGGCCGATTCCTCCTAAAATTACAGGCTCGCTTTCGCTCGCCAGGAAAAAATCGACACCTAAATGGCACGAAGGGTCCTAATATTGACAAACAAATGGGGTGAAAGGTCATAAAATCCCCAAACTAATGGAACCAACGTCTTAAAATCTCAAAACTAGTGGGGCTAAACATGAGGGAGAAGGGGGACCTGAAAAACGGTCTATCGCCCCTTAATTAACACACAATACAAATGCCAACAGCAAAAAATCTGAACGTCCGAAAATGTCCGAACCATATCCTTTCAATATGATCATGGCATGGCGTAAAATTAATGATCTCGTGTCTGTTTGCATTCGTCTTCCGGTTATCGCAATCATATTTTACGACCCTCTGTTTGATCTCAACTTGGTGAATTCGTAAAATTTCGCGTGATAATAACGATTGACCCAAGGGAGAGTAACTTAAGAGGGGTGACCTGCTTTTTGTTATTTCTGTCCTTTTCTCTCTGGCTTGTATCCATTTGGCCCCATTCAGCCTACTGTTTTAAGACGTTTATACCCATCCAAGTGTAATTTTTTTACTGGTGAGCGGTAGTGAGCCAGCATATTTTTTATTTTTGTTTGACAGCAGGCTAAATTTGTACACTTTTCGATAGAAAAATTTCTCCGGCGAAGCCGGATTTCTTCATATAATGCTGCCTCGCTGTCGCTCTCTAGGAAGAAATCGACACCTTGATGGGGATAAACGTCTTAAAATAGTTGGCTGAATGGGGCCGAATGGATACAAGCCAGAGAAAGAGAGAAAAGGACAGAAATAACAAAAAGCAGGTCACCCCCCTTAAGCCGGTATCACACGAGAGCTTTTATAGTCAACATTCGATGATCCACATTATTCTGGCAACATTTCTGGAATATTTTGCACTGGTATCAGAAACTAGACTGATGGTAGATGAACGTAGGTAACCGAATTATCTTAAATGTTGACCTCATAAGCTGCCAGACCAGTGTTGAGGATAAATGTTGAGGGAAAAAAACGCTCGTGTGATACCGGAAGAAGAGACACAGATGAATAGTATGGGTTATCTAATCTCAAACTTTCTTTTACTAAACAGCTGAGCTCTGGAACTCTCTCCTAGAATCAGTCTTCCCCACTTCCTATGACTTAAATTGCTTCAAACTCCGTGTGTCCAGGCATTTTGGCTCGAACGTCCCTTGATTTTGGCCCTGTCACTCTTTCAACTATGGGGAAGGCACTCGCTATAGGCAGCTCTGCCTTTTGCCTCCCTCAATCACATAGACAAACAAAATTGAGTTTGTTATTGATAGTAATTGTACTCAAGTTTTGTTTCTACTATATATCTACCCCTTACCATTGTTTCCTGAGACACAGACACATACTCTGATGTACTTACATACATTGCGTTTCGTTTTGTCAAAGTCATAGGTAGGACATTTTATGAATGGAGGATGCCTTTAGGCACATGGACCTTTTTGTTTTATCTGTGTTTTTCCTTCCTCCGTTCATTGTCTTAAAAAAAATAAAAAAATAAAAAGGAGAGAGTGAAATAATTGAATAAAGACTAGCTTCACTTCAAGTTTTTGTTTAACTTTAATTGGTCACACAAATTATTTTAGCGTCGCAAGATATTGGCACACCAATATAGTTACACAGCAACTACTACTTAAAGGGAGATGGGTCTTTTTCTGGTCCACCTTCTCCCACATGATTAGCCCACTTAGTTTTTGAGATTATATGACGTTTGCCCAATTAGTTTGGCGATTTGAAGACATTTTGCCCCATTTTGTTGTCAATAATTGTTCCCCATAATTGTGCTAGAGTAACTGAACAAAAAGCAATAGCCTACAATGCATACACAAGATCAAAAACACATGAAGCCTTTAATTACTTTAGAAACATCAGAAATCATGCCAAAACTGTATTAAACCTAACTAAATCAAACTTTCTCCATAAGCAGGCAAATAAACTTCTAAATAATCCAAATGATAACAAAATATTTTGGTCTACTCTTAACTCATTCAAATCCAACTTCACTACTGCTTCATCCATTCCACCATTAAAATCTCCGACTGGCAATCTTGTAAGTGACCCACGAGGTAAAGCTAACCTTCTTGCAGATATTTTCTCCACCAACTCAACCTTAGATGAAATAAATCAAGATGTCCCTGTACTTAATTTTAATTCACCTGAAATTCCCTCACTTAAGATCCACACCAGACATGTCAAAACTATTTTGCAGAATCTCTCAGTAGATAAGGCTCCTGGTCCAGATGAAATTCCTCCAATAGTACTTAAGAATTGCTCCTTGGTGCTCGCTCCTGTATTGGCAAAAATTTTCCGTCTGTGTACTCATACCTCATGCTTCCCAGTACCCTGGAAAGAAGCAAACATCCATCCAGTTCCTAAAAAAGGTGCCTCTTCAGATCCATCAAACTACAGACCAATAGCTATAACTTCCACTCTTGGCAAAGTTTTTGAAATTATATTAAATAATCACATAATTAAGCATCTGGAGAATAATAAATTAATCAGTGATAGGCAATATGGTTTTAGACGATGTCGATCAACTGCAGACATTCTTTGCCTTCTTACGCATCAAATCAACCAAGCTACAGACCAACATGGTGAAACACATACAATAGCACTGGATATATCAAAGGCATTTGATAGAGTCTGGCATCAATCCTTATTGTCGAAGATGTCACACTACGGCCTTGCATCATTAGTTCCACTAATTTCTTCTTATCTTCATAACAGAAAAATACGTGTAATGGTAGATGGCCTTTATTCTCAATTTCACTCAATAAATGCTGGTGTTCCCCAGGGATCAGTTTTGGCCCCAACTCTGTTCCTCATTCATATCAATGATCTCATATCTACCACTCATAATCCAATACATTCCTACGCAGATGACTCAACACTCCACAGTTCCTTCACATTTACCAATTCTTTCACCCAACCCGATCTTATAAATTCAAAAATAAACACTGCAATTTCTCTGAACCAGGACCTTTCTAGAATTAATGAATGGGGACAAGAGAATCTAGTTTCCTTTAATGCACAGAAAACCAAGTACATTCAATTTTCTAACCGACAGAATCTCACTGACTCCCATATATTTTTTAATGATGTAAATATTCCCACTTCCCCTAGTATTGACATTCTCGGTGTAACATTAACTACTAACTTGAGCTGGACACATTATGTTAGAAGCATTGCTAAGAATGCCTCTAAAAAACTGGGACTCCTGTACAGAGTTCGAGAATTCTTCACTGACGAGCAGTTGGCCGTAATATATAAAAGTCATGTGCGCTCTCAGATGGATTACTGTTCACCTCTGTGGGGTGGAAGTGGAGTGGTTGCATTGAGGCAGTTTGACAAAATTCAAAATAAAGCTATTAGATTAATCAATAACCCTGCAATCACACAGGACCTTCCTACATTAGCCATACGAAGAAACGTTGCATCCCTTGCATTATTCTACAGATATTTTCACAGCAATTGTTCCGAGGAACTTGCTTCAATTGTGCCGCCTCTCCACATCTTTCCCCGTAGAACTAGGGCAGCTGAGAGCGCCCATGAATTTACACTTTCTCCTCCACAATGCAGAACTTCTGCTTATCAGAATTCATTTATCCCCAGAGCTACTACTCTTTGGAATTCACTTCCCTCGAATTGCTTTCCACAAACTTACAATCAACAAATGTTTAAATCCAGTTGTTACAAATATTTTATGAATGGAGGATGCCTTTAGGCACATGGACCTTTTTGTTTTATCTGTGTTTTTCCTTCCTCCGTTCATTGTCTCTTAAAAAAAAAAAAAAAAAAAAATATTAAGACTTTTCGTGTCATTAAGGTGTCGATTTTATCCTGGCGAGCTAAAGCGAGCCTGTATTTTAAGAGGAACCAGCCGGGACATTTGTCTACCGAAAAATGTACAAATATGTCTTAAGGAGGATCTTCGGGGGTGATTTTTTAAGCTTGATGGAGGTGCAAGGAGGAAAACTAAATATTAATCAGATAAATATATGAACAAATAAATACGCTCATCCCCCCTTAAAGTAACGTACAGTCGCGCTAATAAGTGATGTCTCGGCACTATTAAGTATGTTTTGATCAATAATTGGTATCAGCAATATATAAGCTTCATTTCATCATATTGAGTGAAGTTTACAAACATGTTCCTACACTTACCCACCCTATTCAACATCTGACAGACATTAATACAGCATAGAGCAAGCCAAACGTAATGACAGCTGTGACATGACTTATTAGCGTGACCGTACCAGTTTGTAGTTTGTCCAATAATTACACACAATTTTGTTAACAAGTATAATTTGACTTTAATATACAAACCTTCCGTTCTTGGTATTGTCTTTCACCACTTCCGTACCGGCGACGTCTGTTTAATATTAACCTAGCTATATTTAGACAGTTTTGTGCAGTTTCGGAGGGGTATAATATGATAGCTAAAAGGATTTATTGAGATGGTATGTAGCCTTTTAAATGGTAGACGTCCTCTCTAAGCTGAATACAATCATCTAATAGTTACCGTCGCAGGTACGGAAGGGGTTAACATGCACACATCCCCGTTCCATTAAGGGGAGATTTCCACTTGAGGGACTTTTTGATTGACCCCTTTCTCCCTCATGTCTAGCCACATTGCTTTTGAGATTTTAAGACGCTTGCCCTATTAGTTTGGTGATTTGAAAAATTTCCGCCCCATTCTGTCAATTTTAAGACCTGTCGTGCCATTAAGCTGTCGATGTTATCCTGGCGAGCGATAGCGAGCCTGTAATTTAAGAGTAACCGGCCTTCGGCCGGGAATTTTTTTTACCGAAAAATGTACAAATTTATCTTGAAAGGGGGTCATGGGGGTGACATTTTTAAGATTGCTGGAGGAGTAGGAAACAAACTAAAAACCTCCCCTTAAATCCTGGTGACAAATGTGTCTCTCGGTGTCTCCACCATTATCAACTGACTGCACCAAACTCACTAATGGAGGACGGGACACTGAGCTACAAGGGGAATTGGTTCCACACTGTGCACACTCGGATGCCGTAGTCTCTACCCCACTCTTTATTTCCATGGGTGTCAGAAATTTTTAACTCTTTCAAGCTCCAATACGCATTTCTGTTTTGTTTTCTGGTAATTACTAGACGATTTTATTCGGATTAGGACGGGTACATGGAAGTCAGAGTTTTGATTGAGATAGTCTTTACCCTTTTAATACCCACAGATCCTTCCTAAGCTGCATAAAATCGTCTAATGATAGCCAAAATATACTGTAATACGCGTCAGAGCTTCAATGGGTTATTCTATCATGAACATTCTTTTTATTCCACCACTTTGGCCTATTATTATGTACCGATCTTCGGGTTTTAATGGTATTCACTCATGTACTGCATTCGAGAAAAGCCGGTATCACACGAGAGCTTTTATAGTCAACATTCGATGATCAACATTTTTCTGGCAACATTTCTGGAATATTTTGCACCGGTATCGGAAACTAGACTGATGATAGGTGAATTTAGGCAACCGAAATATTGTATATGTTGACCACATAAGCTGCCAGACCAGTGTTGAGGATAAATGTTGAGTGAAAAAGCGCTCGTGTGATACCGGCTTAAGGGGAGGTATTTAGTTTGTTCCCTAGACCTCCATCAAGCTTAAAATTACACTCCCTTGAGTACCTTTCAAGACAAATTTGTACATTTTTCGGTAGAAAAATTTCCCGGCCAAAGGCCGGTTCCTCTTAAATTACAGGCTCGCTATCGCTCGCCAGGATAAAATCGACACCTAAATTGCATGAAAGGTCTTAATATGGGGTGAAAGTTCTTAAAATCGCTAAACTAATGGGGCAAACTTTTTATAATATCAAAAGCAATGGGGCTAAACATGAGGGAGAAAGGAGTCAAGAAAAAAATCCCTCAAGTGGAGATCTCCCCTTAAGTGGAGATGAACAATCTCCGTTATAGGTTTAGATCATCATTGTTTGTCATAGAGCTCCAGTCGAGTTCCTTAAGATTGCTCTAAGTTTACGGAAGTTTGCTCTCTTGAAATTTTATGACCTGCTTGGTAAGGGGAGGCATTAGTTTTTTCTGGACCCCCTTCTCCCTCATGATTAGCCCCAATAGTTATGAGATTTTAAGACGTTCACCTCTATAGTTTGGCGATTTTAAAACCTTTAGCTCCATTTGTTTTGGTCAATATTGAGACTTTTCGTGCCACTTAGATGTCGAAACAAATTTATCTTGAAGGGTGGTCTTGGGGTTTTTTTTTGTTTTAAAGCTTGATGGAGACCTAGCGAGGAAACTACAAAATATATATGACTGAATAAATAGATAGATCAAAAAAATAATGTAACGTCCCCTAAAGCCTGGAGGGAGGGGGGGGGGGGAGGTGTATGGCAAACTACAGTATTCAATGATTAACAATTGTAATACCAATGTCGTCATTTCATTGCATGCTGAAGAGAATAGACCATATGATTTAGTTAACCCCTTCTGTACCGGCGAAGTCTTTTTAATTTTATTTTAGCTATGTTTAGAGGATTTTGTGCATCTTAAAAAGGATCTGTGGTAGTAAACATGGCAAAGTGAAATAGCTTAAAGCCTGTTAATAGCTGGAAGCCCTTCTGAAACTGAATAAAATCGTCTAATAGTTGCCAGAATATAATGAAAAGGACGTCACCGGTACTGAATGGGTAAGGTTTCTAGAAATCAGAGAGGTAAAACACATTTCAGTCAACAACCACAGGCCTTCCCTAAGCCCAATAAAGTCGCCATGTGTCATCGTCAGCTTATCATTATACTGAACTGCCTCCAGCCCCCCCCCCCTAGCCAATTATGCTCCCTTTCTTTCTCTCCTCCATGGTTTATGACGCAATGGAAACTTGAGCCCTTCAAAAGTTGTGCCAAAAGTGGGAGAGTTCTTATGGAGGAAAGTTGGAGGGATGAAGTGATCTCAGACTAAAAGAAAATATAAAAGCAAGTGTAATGACATAAGTTATTATGTACTATATTGGACAAACAATGCGTGATGAGAGCTATATACTGAAATATACAGTATGATTTTATATATATATATATATATATATATATATATATATATATATATATACCTGTATATATATGCATATATATATGCTGTATATATATATATATATATATATATATATATATATATATATATATATATATATATATATACTGTATATACATATTATATATATATATATATATATATATATATATATATATATATATATATATATATATATATATATTATATATATATATTACCCTGAATATGTCTTGAGAGAGTAGACGAAAACTTGGTGATCCAATGTTTCATTTATCCTAGTAAGTTTTATTATTTAATTTGATCACGTATTTGTGATTTAACCTCCATATATATATATATATATATATATATATATATATATATATATATATATATATATATATATATATATATATAAGTATATAATTTATATATACCGGTATATATATTTTTTAATAACTTCACTACACCAAACACCTCCAATTAAATTAATGAAAGCACATGTGTGATCCACCAGGATTCGAACCCGGGTTATCACACATAGAATTTTGACACCTAAACCATTTATATATATATATATACACTTCGAAGAAAACTGTATACATTAAAATGAACTTCAAGCAAATTACAACTCCACACTGACACTGTGAATCAAAGAATGAACGAGCTCTATTACAATGTCTTTTGTAAAGTCATTCACTATTTATTCTCGTCCTGGTAAAAGTTTGTAATTTGCTTGCCCCTCCCTCTCTTCTAATATAATTAAAGGCCAAGTGGAAAGGAGGGGGGGGGGGGAGGAGGGATGTATATATTGTAATTACACAACAGCAGTGAGAAGGGAAAGTGCCTTGGGAGAATATATATATATATATATACTGTATATATATATATATATATATATATATATATATATATATATATATATATATATATATATATAATGGGCTACTAGAGGAAATAGGCTGTAAATTTGTACAACCATTCTCTGCCTGACCCTTCCCAAATAATATAAATATTATCTCGATTACTTTTAGTAGTTTATGAGTTATAGAGGTTAATGATTAAGAGTTTTGGCCTCTTTACTTGGAACAGTTACTTGACAGTTTAGTCTGGCTATCATTAGACGATTATATTCAGATCAAGAAGGGTATGTATGGAAGTCAGAGAGTTAAGGGGGGGTTTTTAGTGTGTTTCCTAGACTTTCATCAAGCTTGAAATTACACCCCCTTGACCCCCTTTCAAGATAAATTTGTACATTTTTCGGTAGAAAAATGTCCCGGCCAAAGGCCGGTTCCTCTTATATTACAGGCTCGCTATCGCTCGCCAGGATAAAATCGACACCTGAATGGCACGAAAGGTCTTAATATGGGGCGAAAGTTCTTAAAATCGCTAAACTAATGGGGCAAACGTTTTATAATATCAAAAGCAATGGGGCTAAACATGAGGGAGAAAGGGGTCAAGAAAAAAATCCCTCAAGTGGAGATCTCCCCTTAATCGAGATAGTATTTACCCTTTTGATGCCCCACTGTTCCTTCCAAAGTTTTATAAAATCGTCTAAGGATAGCCAGAATAAACAGTAAAAATGCGTCATAATATTCAAGGGGTTAATGCCATTCGTTTCTATCAATAACATATCCTTAATTGATTTACGAATTTGTCTTTCAGTTAGTTATATGCATTTGTTTACGTTCTTAGGTTTTCATATGTATTTTGACGTTTCCGTTTATCCAAACATTTAGCACATTGTTTAGCTAGGTATTGTTATTAAATAGAATCATATTTGTTATCTGATTAAATAGTTTGTGTGTTATTCGGATATTATAACAGTTATTCCTGCAGCAGCTCATAACTTGTAACTTGAGGTCTCTTCATGTTTCTTGTTTACTTGTTTCTGACAACTTTCTTTTTGAACAACATATTTCTCTCTCTCTCTCTCCCTCTCTCCCTAGGTGTCAGAAGTTAGTAATACATCCTAAATTCATACCCATAATTCAAATAATTGTGGGGAATCTATCTATTTATCCATTGCAGACGCCGTGATCCCCGAAGAGGTGGCCACGAACGAAACGCACCCATACACCTCTGTCACCAGTCAGTCAACGCCCCTCCTCCCATCCAGGACCGCCTTCACTCATATACTTCTTCACTCCATCCTTCCACCTCTCATTCGGTCTACATCTCCATCTTTTTCCTTCCACCTCGCTCTCGTACACTCTCTTAGTCATTCTCTCGCTTCCCATATGTTCCTTATGGCCGAACCATTTCAAGGTGTTCCTTTTCACTCTTTCCAGCACACTCTTACTTCCTCATTCGTCTGTCTATCCCTCCATGTAACTCCGCACACTTCTCAAGTATCCCATTTCCACCCCGGCCTCTCACACTTGGTCCGAGTCTCTCCACCAACGTCCAGGCTTCGCTCATGTAAGTCAATGTCGGGATTACCACACTGTCTTACAAGGACTTCTTTACTTCCATGCTGATCACCCTATTTCTTGTTACTGCTTCAGCGTTCCTACAACCCTCTTCCCCTGTTGCACCCTCTCCTGCACTTCTTTAGCCATATTCCAATCTTTACTCAACATGCTGCCTAAATACTGGAATGAGCTGACATTCTCCATATCCTGACTGTTCAACCTCACCTCACTCTCTGTGGCTGAACCCCTTTCAAAGACCATAACCTTAACTGCTCTTCCCTGCATTTACCTTCAGATTCCGTTTTTCACACACTGTTCCAAACATATTTACCAGACCCTGCAACTCCCATTTACTATCGCTCATCATAACTGTGTCATCGGCAAACAGCAGTACTGGTATCTTCCACTCGTTTCCCTCCCTTATCAGCGGTACACCAACATCCACTGCTCTTCCTTTTATTTATTTCATGACTTCATCCATATATATATTGAACAACCATGGGGACATCACACACCCTTGCTTTAACCCAAAATTCAGAACAAAGAACTCGCTCTGCTCATTCTCCACACATACTGACGCCTTTGCACCCTCATACATGCTCTTCACTGCTTTCAGGAACTTGCCATCTACTCCGTATATTCTCAGCCGGTTCCTCTTAAAATGACAGGCTCGCTGTTGCTCACCAGGAAAAAATTGACACCTAAATTGCACGAAAGGTTTTAAAATTGACAACTAAATGGGGCGTAAGGTATTAAAATCGCCAAACAAATCGGCTGAACGCCTTAATATCTCAAAACTAATTGGGCTTAGCATGAGAGAAAAGGGGTCCAGAAAAAAGCAACTACCTGCCCATTAAAGATATTATTTGCATATAACAATAACCATGTTTTGTTTGGATTTGGTAAACATATAACATATTCACATAATGTATTTTGTCCAACTTTATACGTACAGTTTTGTGTTGTATTATTTTAGCCCCACAACCTTTAATTATTTAAAAACAAATCCTCCCTCCCTCTTCGTACCCCTCAGTCACAACCCAGCCTCCAGCCACTCTGTCTCTGTCTCTCTCTCTGTCTCTGGTCCAGGTAGTGAATTAAATCCATTGTTGTTTCATCCAGCCCCCCCCCCCCCCCCCCCCGCCCCACTCCCCGGCAATATACTGTGTATTAGAGGCTCTCCGTCTGTTATATATTTATTATTGTAAAGATGTATCTATATTTTAGCGTTTTGTTCGTATTTCTATGATTGATTATACTATTTGAAAGGATATTTCAGTTTCTTAATTATTACCCGTGTTCATTTTTTTTCTTCTAATCTTTGCCATTACATTGTGCTCATTATCTATTAAAATATAATGTAAGTTGTACTTGACTATAAACCCAGACAAAAGTTGTATCTGCCCCGTTTTCTAGTTCTCTATCCTGGTCATGGTGTAAGCTTTTTAAAGAATATAGTTAAATGTGTATTCATCACAAATAAATAATACGAACATTTGGTTGTTCGTGCCCCTGTGGCCGGCACAGGCTTGGTACGCCCAGCTGCAGTGATGGTGCTCAATTTCGGTGCCCATGCCTGTCTCACGCTTCCTCTTGGGTTCTCGGACCCTCATTGGCATTCGCGTCGTAACTGTTTGCGGGGCTCGATGGCTCCCAGTCCACGATTGGACCTCACAGACTTCCTCAAACGTTCCTGGATGATGCCTACATGGTGGTCTTACCTGTCATACTGGACATCTTTTACGAAATGGATATGGGACACTGGCCGGATGATTCGTTTGCCTCCGTTTGTGCTCTGCTACTTGCTTCACCTTTTCCGTGCCTGTCTCTTCGAGGTTTGCTCTATCCGCTAGCACCTATCTGTTGTACGGGAAGTCTTTGAGTCTCTGACTGGGCTGGTCATTCCACCGTAGAAGCTGGTATCCTTCCTGAACGCTGCCTTCTGGGAACGACCGCCGCCGCGCCGGTTCACTCCGCTATGGGATCTGGGCAGGGTTCTGTACCTTCTGGCGTGAAGACTATTTGCACAGGCCACAACACCTGTGCAGTTGCCAGAGAGACCTGTGTTCGTCGTGGCCCTGGCTACTGGAGGTAGGGTGCCGGAACTAGCTGCTGTGTCGCAATCCCAGGCATGCATGCGGTTCGGTTCTCACGGGGGTCACGAGCTTGGGGATATTTATATATTCTGTATATGTGTCCCGTGTGACCTACTTTATATTTATATATTCTGTATATGTGTCCCGTGTGACCTACTTTATATTTATATATTCTGTATATATGTCCCGTGTGACCTACTTTTCCCATGTATATATATAATAGTTTGTTCGGTGAAAATATCTGCTCGTCAGAAGAAATGGAATTTTGTACAGTACTGTTGTATGTTTTTTAAGTTTTTCTCCAATGCTATGAATAACGAGTCACACTGAACAAAGCTACTCTTTTTAAACTACTCAGTTTGTCACTCGTTTTATTAAACTCTCTTGTTTATTTTGTGTTGCTCTGTCATTCATAATTCTGTGCATTGGTATTTGGTTGTTATGGGCTTGGATGTCTGCCTCCAATTTGTTACTCTAGACGTTGTCTTATTTAGCCGCGGTTGGGGTGACGACTTTGCGGTCATTTATGACAAGCCGTCACTGCAATTAGGTTAATAGCATGCCAAAACCACTCCATTATGATTGTGTCATTAACAGTACATCATATTCTGGCTAAAGGTAGATATTATTGTTACGGCTCCAAAAAGGCCGCACAAAATCAATGAGGTATAATACATACTACATTATGGGGAGGTATATAGTTTCTTCCCTAGAACTCCATCAAGCTTAAAATTACACCCCCTAGACTCCCTTTCAAGATAAATTTGTACATTTTTCGGTAGAAAAATGTCCCGGCCGAAGGCCGGTTCCTCTCAAATTACAGGCTCGCTTTCGCTCGCCAGGAAAAAATCGACACCTAAATGGCACGAAAGTTCTTAAAATTGACAGAAATGGGGCGATAGTTCTTAAAATCGCCAAACCAAAGGGGGCGAGCGTCTTAAAATCTAACAAGCAATGGGGCTAAACATGAGAGAGAAAGGGGTCCAGAAAAAAATCCCTCAAGTGGAAATCTCCCCTTAATGAGCTCTTTGACTCTCACACTACCGTCCATATAATCATCAGTTAAACAAATCGCCAAATTTAAACCCAAATAAAGATGATAATAAGACAAGAGAAGTAAAGTTAAAGTTGAGAGGGGATAGACAGCTGTTGAGGAGGTGAGAGGTCTCTGAAGAAATAGAGAGAAGTATCTGCGTAATGAAAATGTTAAGGGAGCCCACCTCGTTTTTTTTGTTTTATCTTTCTCTCCCTCTCTCTCTCGCTTGTATCCATTCGGCCCCATTCAGTCTACTGTTTTAAGATGCTTACCCCCATCCAGCTGTCAATGTTTTCCTGGCGAGCGGTAGCGAGCCAGCATATATATATTTTTGTTTTGACAGCAAGCTAAATTTGTACATTTTTCGACAGAAAAATTTCTCCGGCGAAGCCGGATTTCTCCATACAATGCTGGCTCGCTATCGCTCGCCAGGAAGAAATCGAATCCTGGATGGGGATAAACGTCTTAAAACAGTTGGCTGAATGGGGCTGAACGGATACAAGCCAGGGAAAGAGAAAACAGGAGAGAAAGATAAAAAAAAAAAAAAAAAACGGTGACTCCCCTTATTAAGTAAAGAAGAGAGTGAACAACTAAATCTGTGGTAAAGGTATGAGTGTCGGTGAGGAAGTGGCAGCTATCTCACGTTCAGCCCCTGTACTTACTGGACGTAAACTTTGGAAAACTGCCAAATCTCTGCGGGTGAAGATATTTTCAGAGCTGTGGCCGGGGATCAATGTTAACCGCATATCTTTCTTGACGCAACTGCCTCATACCGAACTAAGGTATAGTCTATTCGCTGTAAGTAGGCGAGAAATCATGACCTCTAACCTCTGTAACTCAAACACGACTAGAGTAATCGAACTAATATGTCTACCATTTGGGAAAAGTCAGTCAAGGAATAGATGTGGAAAATTACAGCCAATTTGCTCTAGCCCTTTTTGAGTTACAGAGGGTAGAGTTCATGATTTCTCGCCTACTTACAGCGAATATACTTGTTTTTTATAGTATGTCAGGCTCATAATATGTACCACATATGTAATTAACACAATATGCTACATATCAAACTACAGCTATTCACACAACACAATACCAGACATTTGGAAGCATGGTATCATCATCACATTCCCCAAACCCAACAAAGATCCCACGCTACCCTCCTCGCACCGCCCCATCACACTCCTTTGCTCCCCCTCCAAAGTCATGGAACGCCTAGTATTACAACTAATTACACCTGACCTACCCCTAGCTCCAACACAACATGGCTTTAGGCCACTGCACTCCACAAACACTCTTCTCACAGACCTTACACAAAGAGCTTTCGACGGCATCAACTCAGCTAGACCACCACACAGATCACTATTAGCCACACTCGACATTAGTAAAGCCTTCGATGCCATCCCCCGCCACAACCTAACAAACAAAATCTACAACACAAACATGCACAACAACACAAAAAGGTGGCTGGCCAACTTCCTAGCAGGCAGATGTGCACACGTATCTTTTGCCGGTCAGTCATCTAAAATCAGAAACTTTCCAAACGGAGTCCCACAAGGATCCGTCCTATCGCCCGCACTCTTCAATCTGTACATGCACGATATAACTACACCCAATACGCCCCAAATAAACTTAGCCTCCTATGCAGATGACATAACACTCACATGCACACACCCTGACCCAAAAAGAGCAAGAGATCTCCTTCAACCCTATCTCAACACACTACATGGCTGGTGCACTACAAACAGACTTAATCTAGCCCCAGCCAAATCCACCGCAACCCTGCTCACAAGTTGGACAGGAGAACACGAATACATCCCTCAACTCACCATAAACAACACACCCCTAACACATACACACACACCCAAAATCCTAGGAGTAACATATGATACTCATATGACATTCAAACAGCACACCACAAACATTAAAAAGAAACTGACACCCAGACTTAACGCCCTCAGGTCACTTGCTCACACAAAATTTGGACACAACAAAGAAACTACCACCACAGTATATAAACAATACATAAGATCAGTGATGGAATACGCAAGCCCAGCCTGGGCTTCTAACCTAGCTGAAACACATCATAAGACCTTACAGACTATTCAAAACAAAGCCCTGAAGATCATTACAGGCTGCACAGCTACTGCACCCACAGATCACCTACATCAAGAAACCAAAATCCTCAAAGTCAAAGACCATTTGGACATGAGAGGCACTCAATTCCTGGTGGCAGCCTCCACGAACCAAGACCACCCACTAAACTACATGGCAACACACCCACAGACACCAAGAAATATCAAAAAAACACCCAGCACACGGTATCACACACAATTATTGTCCTCTCTCCCTCCCTGCCCACCCCGAACCAACTTCCAGAAGCACATCCATACTCATATCTCTCACCGATCCATCCACTCACTCACAGACAACACGCAGCTGCATGCACGACCTCCCGAAATCCATCCTTCCGAATCCTCCCTTCCTCGCGAGGACAGAGTCCACCTGGCCAGGCTGAGATGCGGACACCATCCAGCTCTCCTGAGTTATCAGAAGAGACTGGATGACTCCGTTGTCGACGCCTGTCCGGGATGTAACACATCACCCCATACCATTAAACACATCATAGAAGACTGCATTTCACACAACCACTTACGACAACAACACAATCTACACTCAATGAGAGCTCTGTGGGAAAGCCCGATCGTGGCCATGGCCTTTCTCAGGGACTCGGGGCTGTTCGGCCAGGCAGCTTAGGGAACAACAACAACAATAACAACACAATATGCTCCCTCTTTTACTAATATACAGTACATGCCAATCTCTACAATTAACCCTCTCTGAAATATGACGCGATTTTGAGCCTATTAGGGATACTTTAAAGCCTTTGTTACCATCAGGGGTAGTTAGAAACCTTTAGTTTTGTTACTTCAACCTCTGCAGTTGTCTTTGAGTTAGCTGTGGGCAGAAAACTAATTTTGGAGAGGTAATTATAAGAGTGAGAGAACTCTATTTCTTATTGCTAATCTGGCAATCTCTGCGTCATATGTGCGTGAAAGGGTTAACTAGTAGTGTAAAAGTAGTGTTTTGATTACAATTTAGTCAATGCAAGTTTCTCAGTTAAACACGCCATTGTACAATTATTGTTAAATGTCTTTATAGAAGTAAAGGATGTTGGAAAAACACACTGAAAGAGAAGTACATCACACACGAATTCACCTCATTGTTGAGAAACATGGCCGCCATGAATGAACTTCAAACAAACAATCAGAGACTTTCATTAGCCCGTTCTGTACCGGTGCCGTAATTTTAACTTTATTTTGGCTGTTATTAGACGACTTATTCAGTCTAAAAGGTCCTCCAGCAATCAACAGGCTTCGAACTATGTAACTTAATTCTATATGCCACCACAGGTCCTTCATAAACTTCACAAAATCGTCTAAATATATCTAGTGAATAATGTAAAAGACGTCGCCGGTACAGAAGGGGTTAACGAACAATTAATTATATATCCTTTGAGTATACAATGGCCGCACAGTAGGGTGAAGAGATGGCAACCCTCACTTCAAACTTTGTAAAGAGACCAACAAACTGTTACCAAAACAATGTCCGTATATTTTTACTTGGTGAGGCCGCGGTGGAGTTGGTTGTAAAACTGAACTTGTGGTTGTTGTTGATATGTGGGGAGAATGTTTGACTGTGGTGTGTGTGTGTGTGTGTGTGTGTGTGTATGTGTATGTTTGGGTACTTCTTCAATCAAGATGCAGTCTAAAACTTTTGTTTAGCAAATACACAAACACACACACACACACAGTCTCACAAACACACACACACACACACATCCACCCACACACACACACGCCCACACACACACAAACACCCACCCACACACAGACGTACGTACAATGCAAACCCCATTATATTGATAAGAGCTTTGGCAGAAACATTAGCGTTAACAACCCCCCCCCCCCCCTCACACACACTCTCTCTCTCTCTCTATATATATATATATATATATATATATATATATATATATATCTACCTTCCTCTTCTTTCATGTTCATCTGACTTACCATGTTCCCTTGTTCGCCCCCTTTCTCTCTACTCCATCCAGTGTTCATGTCACTCTCTCCTTCTGGTCCAAACTTTCTCCTCACATCTTCTAAACTTTTCCACCCATGTTTCTTTTCGCATGCGTTTTCCCCTTTAAATCTCCTGTTATGGCTAACTTTATGTGCGTTTTTTCCTATGTGTATACAGAAGAGAAAAGGCAAAGCTGCCTGTAGCAAGAGTGTTTGTAGTTTAATTACTCTAAGGCATCAATAAAGGATACAGTAATTTAAGTCCCAAGACATACAATACAGCAAATGTTGTACAGAAAGTGTAACTGTTTTCTCACATAGCACGGCTTTCTCCTGAAGCTAGGAATCAAAGCTTGTGCATGGCAGGGTCGACACGTATCGTAAACATATATTTATTCAATGAGTTGCTTTGTGGTTGTTGAGGGTATTGCGACTACAAGGGGACGCTATAGTCTATTTTTTCCCAGCTGATGGTAAAGTGCCATGTCCCTATCTCGATTACTCCGCTATTACGAATATTTTGAAGCGAAATATGTTGTTAATTATGACAAGTTGGCAATAATAGGACATAGAGATATTGCAATTTCATATTTGTCCATTATGTATCGATAAATAAGTTGCTAAAGGAGCCAAATTACCATCAGCTAGAAATTAACGGACTATAGCATGGTAGAGATCACCAACACACATGGAGAGTTACGAATCACCGATACATATTAACGGACTATAGCATGGTAGAGATCACCAACACACATGGAGAGTTACGAATCACCGATACATATTAACGGACTATAGCATGGTAGAGATCACCAACACACATGGAGAGTTACGAATCACCGATACATATTAACGGACTATAGCATGGTAGAGATCACCAACACACATGGAGTTACGAATCACCGATACATATTAACGGACAATAGCATGGTAGAGATCACCAACACACATGGAGAGTTACGAATCACCGATACATATTAACGGACTATAGCATGGTAGAGATCACCAACACACATGGAGAGTTACGAATCACCGATACATATTTAGGTGTACCTGCACAATTTCAGAGAATGAATGAATTTGTGGAACTCGGAAAAATTGAGATATTATTATGAGATCACTTAAGGGGGTAAAACTCACTTTTTCTGAACCCCCTTCTCCCTCATGTTTAGCATATTAGTTTTGAGGTTTTAACATTTTCGTGCCGTTAGTTTGTCGATTTTATGACCTTTCGCCCCATTTCTTCGTCCATGTTAAGACCTTTTGTGCCGATTAGGTGTCGACTTTTTTCCTGGCGAGCGATAGCGAGCCTGTAATTTTAGAATGAATCAGCCTTCGGCCGGGACATTATTCTACCGAAAAATGTACAAATATATCTTGAAAGAGGGCATAGGGTTTTTTTTTTAAAGTTTGATGGAGGTCTAGCGAGGACACTCAAAATTAAATAAATAATCGCATAAGTAGCCCAAAAAAAGAAGAAAAAATCAAGAAAAAAGAAACAAGCTCTACCTCCTTAAGATTACATTAAGATTATATTAAGCGACGCGTCCTTCAATATCTCTTCTGGGTCTCACAATTTAGGTGAATTAGGTTATAAGTTTCCTCACGAGATGTAATCTTTTCTCTCCGTTATCTTGTGATGTTGGACCCAATGGAGGTCAGGCCAATTAAGGTCACTCGGATCGAAGTTAAGGGGAAGCAGACCGTTTTTCTGGACCCCATTCTCCCTAATGTTTAGCCCCACTAGTTTTGAGATTATAAGACGTTCGGCCCATTAGTTTGGCGATTTTAACACCTTTCACCCCATTTCGTTGTCAATGTGAAGACCTTTCGTGCCATTTAGGTGTTGATTATTTTCTGGCGAGCGATAGCGAGCCTGCAATTTTAAGAGGAACTGGCCTTCGGCCGGGAAATGTTTCTACCGAAAAATGTACATATTTATCTTGAAGGGGGGTCTAGGGTTGTGTTTTTCTAAGCTTGATGGAAGTCTAGGGAGGAAACTTAAACAATATTTGAATAAATGAATGAATAGACCAAACAAACGGTCAGTCTCCCCTTAAATAAGCATGAGACAGAAAAACCGTACGAGGAATTGAAGTTAATTGAAGTACAGTCGCGCAAATAAGTGATGGCTCGGCACCAATTATGTTCTGATCTATAATTGGTATCAGCAATATTTACAACTTATTTATTTTATTTCGAGTGAGATATACACACATGTTCCTACACTTACCCACCCTATGCAACATCTGACAGACATTAATACAGCACAGAGCGAGCCAAACGTAATGACAGCTGGGACATGACTTTAGAGCGACCGTACAGTGAACTGGATTAGTCTCGGAAACTTTATTTATGCAATTATATTTTTTCTGATTGCTGTACGAAATTACATTGCTTATACATTTCCTAATTCATCTCTTTTCCATTTAATACATTGAACATTTATTTCATACATTAACTGTTAAGCTTTTCATAAGCCTAAACAATACTTTGAGACTGCGGATTATACGAGTCGACTGTACCATGGCTTGTTTCGAAAGGTAATCCACAATTATCCGTGTAAAGTATTGCGTTCATACTTTCTTTGAATAGTACTGTATTTAATTCAGTATCTAACAGCTATTATCACATTAAAGAGTCTCATCATCATCATCTCTCTCTCTCTCTCTCCTAAACAACGTCCCAACATTTATCTGACACCCACACACCACAATCATACTCACCTGCACCTCCTCCTCTCTCTTTCTCCTACACAACGTTACAGCATTTCACGGACACCCACGCACCGCAATCATTCTCACTTGCACCTCCTCTCTCTCTCTCTCTCTCTCCTACACATCACCTGCACCTCCTCTCATCCTCCCCCACCTCAGTCCTTCAGATCCCCTTAGCTCTTACCTCACAGATAATGATTATGGTAATTTCTGCTCGTGTATCAGGACTCTCGAGCTAGATAGAAAACTTTTAATATATTGAGAATATAATTGTAGAACTGCTAAACAAAACTGTTTTAGTCGTTAGGTGTTAGTTGGGGTGTTCCTTTATAACTATTAGCAGTACAATATTTGCATTCAGTCGCTCTGCAGTCTCTTTTCCAATTATTTTAGAGCATTCTTCTGGTTATGGTAATTCTGTGCCTGTGTATACTGACGGCTCTAAATCTTCCTCTGGTGTTGGAGTTGTGTTCCGTTGTGTGTGGAAGTAGTCTTCCTTTGGCGGCCTCGGTTTTTACTGTAGATTAGTTTGCTATCATTTAAGATCTCAAGTTGTTTTTTGCTCAACAGGACACTCATTATAATATTTACAGCGACTCCCAAGGGACACTTATGGCCCTGGAATCTTTTATTTATCCACATTCTTTAGTTTTAGCTATTATATATTGGCTATACCTCATTTAGCATTAAGGGAAGACAGTGATATTTGCTGGGTACCCACGAGTGTCATTGTCAGAGGTAAGGATTGAGTGGATGCATCGGCAAAGATTGCAACTTTGGGACCTGTGCATGCATATTACCTTCTGCCTGCAACTGATCTGCGTACTCCATTGATGTTTGATGTTGGTGCTCGTTGGTAGTCAGGGTGGGATTGTGTTACTGTCAACAAGCTCAGAGGAGTTACAAAGTTAGTCTCTCCTGGAGTTTGCCCTACCATGCCTCGCAAGTTGGAGACTGCTCTAGCTTCCCTTGGACATGTCAGGCCCCCGCTCGAGTTCCTTATGTGTGGAGGTGTACAGCCTTTCTAGATGATTGTCTTTGCTCGGTTCCATTTCATATGACGGTAAATTGAATCCCTCTGCAGCTAGTTTATCGATACTTAATGGACGCATATGAAACCACTATGTCTCTGCATCATATTAAGACCAAGTTGATATAATTAGCACCATATTTCAATACAAAATCTTCAAAATAACGGAGAAATCTTGATGGGAACTTTGCAATTTACGGTCAGTTGAAAAGAAACAGGGTATAGTTTCCCTTACTGTCAGACACTTGCTGGTTGAGTAAGTGTCCCAGTGTGGGCGACTAAGAAGGGGAGATGTCCACTTGAGGGATTTTTTTCTTGACTCCTTTCTCCCTCATGTTTAGCCCCATTGTTTTTCTAATTTTAAGACGTTTGCCCCATTATTTTGACTATTGTAAGAACTTTTAACCCATTTCTGTCAATTTTAAAACCTTTCGTGCCTTTTAGGTGTCAATTTTATCCTGGCGAGCGATAGCGAGCCTGTAATTTAAGAGAAACCGGCATTCAGCCGGGACAAATTTATCTTGAAAGGGGCTCAAGGGGGTGTAATCTTAAGCTTGAAGGATATTTAGGGAACAAACTAAAAACCTCCCCTTAAATAAGTTACTTTGGTGGCACCAGAGAACGGACGGGGCTTACTGTCTATCTTCAGTCCTTGGAGGCACCTAAAAACAACAGGCTACAGCAACAAGACAAGGGATTCGTCTAACACTAATATTGCTCTCACCATTAATGATCAGGTTTGCCACGATAAACGACAAATTTCAACCTACTTCAACTCCTTCTTCACTTCCATAGCAAACACACTTGCACAGAACCTACCTCAACCTCTCAATAAATACACGACAACAACGGCCACCTTTCGTAATTTCTACAGAGATAAAGACATACACCCGAACACATTTAGATTGCAAAATGTTACACCAAAATACACTTTTTACGAGCTGTCTAACCTAAATGTACATAAGAGCACAGGACCAGACAAAATTCCTGCCAAATTTCTACGAGATGGAGCCATTGGTATAGCAGGCCCCCTAACCCACATCATCAACTTGTCAATTAACACCAACACAGTACCTGCTGAACTGAAGGAAGCTATTGTAACCCCTCTATTCAAGAAAGGAAATAAACTAGAAGTTGGCAACTACAGACCAGTTAGCATATTATGTATTGTATCTAAAATCCTTGAAAGACCGGTATACACCCAAATTGAACACTACCTCAAACAAAATGATCTATTCTATAAGTTTCAATCAGGTTTCAGATGCATGTACTCGACAGACTCCTGTCTCATCCACTTAACGGATCACATTCGTAAAGAAATGTCTAAAGGTAACTACACCGGTATGGTTCTTCTTGATCTACAAAAAGCGTTTGACACAGTAGACCATGATATCCTATGTAATAAACTACAAGCAATGGGCATAGGGTCTGTGAACTGGTTTAAATCTTATCTTAGTGGTAGAACCCAAAGAGTCAAAATTTATGATAATATATCTGATCCTATGCCAATTAACTGTGGGGTCCCGCAGGGAAGCATCCTTGGTCCCTTACTCTTTCTCTGTTATGTGAACGACATGGAACTGAGCGTCTCATGTAAATTATTACTGTATGCAGACGACAGCGTGCTTCTGGTTTCAGGAAAAGACCCAATAAGTATTGCCGCTTCACTTTCCAAAGAACTAGCATCATGTAGTGAATGGCTAGTGGACAATAGACTATCTCTTCACCTGGGCAAGACGGAAGCCATCTTATGTGGAACTAAACGCAAACTGAAAGACATTGTGGGCTTCTCGGTCAACTGTAATGATATTCCTATCACAACAGTGTCACAAGTTAAATATCTCGGACTGAAACTGGACGCGAGTTTGTCAGGTGAAACAATTTTGGAATCTATCCTGAGTAAGTGTAGAGCACGTATAAAATACCTGTATAGACAGGTGGGATGCTTGCCCGCGGCGACCAAAAAGACCCTCTGCCAAGCGCTTGTTCAATGTCATTTTGACTATTCTGTGTCATCCTGGTACTCTGCATCATCTAAATCAGCACAGCACAAACTTCAGGTCACTCAAAATAAAATGGTTAGGTTCATGCTGAACCTAGGACCCAGATCACATGTTGGCCAGGAACAACTTCAGTCACTAGGTATGCTCAATGTCTCTGACAGGGCCAAACAAATCAGGCTAACTAATGCCTTCAAAATGTTCTATGACAGAGCTCCAGAGTATCTAAAGAATGATTTTGTTAAAGCAAATGAGAGGAGTGGACATAATACAAGAAACAGGATGTTTAATTTTAAGGTCCCGAGAATCCAAGGACAGGGTAAGCAAACATTCTTCTTCACTGCCATCAAAGACTGGAACGACCTACCCCAGTCAGTCCGTGAAAAGAGAACACTGTATTCCTTCAGACGTAGCCTGAAGGAACACCTGAACCGGACAGCTGCGAGAAGGGAGCACCAAGCTTATGTCTACTACTAAATACGACATAAGAGATAGACAAACCAAACTGAAATGATTACTGATTACGGATTACTGATATTTACTATAGGATGTAAGGTATCTTAAAATAACCCCCTAGAAATACTTTCTCTAAAGTATCTATTTCTTTATCCTCCCCATTTCCCCAGCTAACCTAATCCCACAAGGACCCCAATACAATGGAAATACGCCTAACGGCCTTATTGGGCTATCCTTAGTTGGAATTATGCAAGGCTGGTACATGTCATATTTATAACATACTATGTGGTACCAACTCTGTAAATTGCTAACTGAATAAATATTATTATTATTATTATTATTTTTATTATTATAACCCCTAGTATATAGAGATGAGGTACTTTTATTTGTTAAGGACGCTCACCTCCTTCACGTTTAATGATTGCATTGTTTCTACATTGATTCTGTACAGTTATTCATCCTCTAGTTTAAGATTCTTAGTTTTCCCGCCTATATTTTAACTTGTACATACAATTCCTTTAACCCTATAGCCTACTTGCCTTCCTCACAATACAAATACTAAAAACTCCAACTTAATGTACAACTCGTTCATTAAGCACATTTTAAACACCTCCAAGTTTGACTTAAGCATTGTGATCGTCGATATACTGACTGTTTGTATGGCTGTAAGCAGAATTCTTCAAACTCTACAGAAATAGGCAAAGATGAATATTCTTCAGTTTAATTAAAGGTTGAACATAACAATGAAGTAAAGTTTTAGTATATTCATCCATTCTCAATTTAAAGTATATACTATAATACAAGAGCAAATCTACTCATAATATATATATATATACAGTATATATATACCTTCCGTATCATGTAGGTGTCGATTTTTCCCTAGCGAGCGATAGCGAGCCTGTAATTTAGTAGGAACCGGTGGAAAATGTTCTACCAAAAAATGTAAAAAATTATCTCGGGGGGGCTGAGGTGTTCTTTTTTAAGCTTGGTAGAGGTCTAGGGAGCAAACTGAAACATTAAACACTTCTTTACCGGCAAGTTATTATTCGGCAACTCTGGTCTGTCAGCTTTTAATGTTAGCTTTTGTAAGGCGTCACATTAATTAAATGTTTATTAGTCTATAGTTTGTTTGTTGCCAGCTGACGGTAAATTGTCATGTTCTCATCTTGATTTTTTTACCTATTGCGACTTTGTTGGGGTTGTTCACTATGATAACTTAATATGATGCAGTTTAATTCCGTATATCTCCCGTACGTATCGATAAATCGGCTGCTAAGGAGTTGATTTTACTGTCACCTAAAAACGAACAAGCTATAGTTGCGAAATTTAGCTAGACAAAAATACGGCGATGAAAATTTTGGCGGTAAAAGCATTGTTGTGAATTCGCTGTGATGACTGATTGTCTGTCTTTGTGTGTGGGTGGGGAGGAAGGGAGGAGGAGGGGAGGGAGAGAAAGAGGAGAGGAGGAGAGGAAAGGAAGAGAAAGAGGAGAGGAGGGAAAGAAGGAGGGGAGGTGGTGAATCCAGAACATGAAGTATGGGAGGATGGAGGAGAGGAGGGAGACAAAGAGGATGGAGGAGGGGAGGTTAGGGGGAGTTGGTGTGAATCCAGAGCTTGAGGTATGGGAGGAGGGGAGGAGGGGATACTGGTAAGAAGATTGCCAATTACCTGTTTAGTTTCTACCATTTATCAACACGAATATTGGGAAATTTTGATGCCTTACTAATAATATAACTGACTATAGGCAACTATGCACGAGCTATAGCGAATTTTAAAGTAGGATGTCATAACATTTTATGTAGTGAAAGAATCCGAACTATGGGTGGGCAGTGGGGGGTAGGGAGGTGTGTCGGGGGGTTAAGAGGGAGGGTTTGTGTTGGGGTAAGTAGGGAGGTATATGGGAGGTGTATGTTGTATGACTTGATCAATCTAGCAGTAATCGCGGGGAAAGACGGACGTGTTTTATTGTATGTGTTGTGTTACGTTCTACAGTGCAACTCCGGTCGATATTTTGCTCTACTATGTGGTTGGTTGCTGACGATGAATAGTTAGTGAAGAGTGACGGATCGGTGTCTGTCCAGTGGTGACCATGGCAGTAGGGAGGAGGGCTGGAGGAAGCTGGAGAGATGTCAGTCCACCGTCGTCAGTCATCATAGCCATATACTGGTAGGTGGACGGTAATCTGTTATACAATGATAGGTGATATTTTCTGTGGTAGGTCGGTCCATGTAGTGGATAATTATACCATATTATACTAAGCTCTTATGGTCTGTCGTTTTTATAACAAGACAAACAGATACATTACTATTAGGGCAGCACCATGCAACACTATATATGACCATAGAATATAGGAATTAAAGTATAGCCTAGGATCTCATCCAATCAATTGGTCTTTAGCAGTACTGTTTGGAGAACTTTCGTAATTTAATCATGAAATTATTAATTCTTTGAGTGTCAACATTAATAATTATGGTTTTCATTTACTTTCATACTTTATATTCGTTACTTTATCGAATATACAAGTCCAAGCGGACTATAGGTCCGGCGGCCGTGTTAACTTAGAGGCGTGTGGCGCGACGTTCAGGGCAAAATTTATGAACAAAGGGCTCCGTTACGGCCTAGAGAATAGATAAAGGCTTATGCACATTGACGATCATAACATATGGTTCAGTAATAAGCGTCGACCTAACAACAACACATTAACGATCATTAAATATGGTTCAGTAATAAGCGTCGGCGCGTCGCCCTAACAACAACAACGACATGAGTAAGCCCTAGAGGTCCTCCTTTGTGTACGGTCCTAATAAGACACTCACACGCAAGATTGGTGATGCTGTAGGCAATAGATCAGTACACATACAAAAAAGTATTATCTTGATTTCAACGAGACGCTAGCAGGCAGCAACCCATTGAGTGACGAGGGAGTGGTGGCCGCCAATGCTTGATGGACCAGTTGTCACGTGACTTACATCCCCCCTCCACCCACCGCCTTCTCTTCTCTGCTTCAGTCTATCCTCCCTCTCCCTCCCTTAGTGACCCTTTTGCACTTGCTTTTTCCCTTCTCTTTCTCCTTCTTATTCTTTCCTACTTCCCCTTCGTTCTCATATGCATTGCTCCATGTTTTATTTTCCCTTTCCCTTCCCACTCGCACCCCATAGCTCCCCCATTATCTCCCCCATTATCTCCCTACCTACCCCACCTCTCCCTACCCCGACTTCTCTATCCTCCCTCTCTCAACCCCCACCTCTCTATCCTCCCTCTCCCTACCCGTACCTCCACCTTTCTAGCCTCCCTCTCCCTACCTACCCCTCACCTCTCCCACACGTCCCTCCCAATCCGTCCATCACTTCCCTCTCATCACCTCTCCCAAGGTACTTATTACCGAAACTACCACTTAATTATTTCTCAATATTTGAAGGTTATTATATAATAAGGATGTTGCAAAGATCATATTAACATTTGTTTCAACCACCGGAAATAAATGTTATGTGCACTATATAAAGTACTGCAAAACAAACTTCTCCCTATAACTCTCCCTATTGACGACGGCAAAACTCTTATTAAAGCAAGGTTCACACATTGGCGAGTCGGAGCGCAACTCCAACGCGAGTGATGACATTTTTGCACTCGCCAATGATTATCCCAAATTCGCCGACACTCTCCAACACTCGCACAGACTCCCGTGGACTCGCGGTCCACACCGCGTAGACTTGCGAACGCGGCCAACATTTTTGTACAGACACAAAAATTGGAGAGTCAAGTGGGAGTAGGACGCCAACTCGCATAGAGTTGCGTAGACTCCCGTAAACTCCTGTAGACTCTTGTGACACTCATGTAGACTCACGTGACAGTCACGTTGTACTATTTAGAAATTTAATGATCGCGAGTCTACATGAGTGTCACGCGAGTCTACATGAGTGTCACACGAGTCTACATGAGTGTCACAAGAGTCTGTTTATATTATCAAAAAAAATCGTAGCAGCGAAACTACTGCACCTATGGCTTTCATATTTTTACCACATGTACCTTACCCTTTTGGCTACCCACAACAAAAATCCCAAATTCTTCCTCCCACACACTCGCTGACTGTCGGTCCCGTCAGAAGGAATAAAAAGGAAAATCTGTGGCGGCGAAACGACTGCACCAATCGGTTCCATATTTGTGTGACAAGTCCCTTAGCCTTCTGCCTTCCCCCCACCACACCCCCAACCGCCTCCCACCACCCACTTCCAGCGTATCCGTACGAAGATAAGGAAAAAAAGGAAAATCTGTGGCGGCGAAACGACTGCACCAATCGGTTCCATATTTGTGTGACAAGTCCCTTACCCTTCTGCCTTCCCCCCACCACACCCCCAACCGCCTCCCACCACCCACTTCCAGCGTACCTGTACGAAGATAAGGAAAAAAAGGAAAATCCGTGGTTGCGAAACTACCTTACCAATCGGCTTCATATTTGTAACATGAGTCAATTACGCTTCTACCTTCCCCACACCATCCCCCAAACCACCCTCCTACCCATACATAATAATAATGATGTGGAATATGCATAGGATAATTATATGATGACAAATAATAATATACAGATTGATATCCAACATGAAATATAAATAAATACAAGATATAAATTAAATAGAATATACAGTCCTGTTAACTTCCTGTAGACTCGCGTTCATCTCGTGTAAACACGTGTAAACTCATGTAAACTCCTGTGACACTCATGTAGACTCCTGTAGACTCGCACTATTCGAACCCTGGAATTTGACCGTTATTTTTCAAATTTTGGTGGTGCGTGTTGGGGTCGTGTTAAACTCGCCAACACTCGAGTTTTAAACTCGTGTTAAATTTGTGTTCTATGCGTGTTTACTCGCATCAGCTGCTACTCGGGTTGGGTTCGGGCTCCATCAACGGCGACTTGCGGCGAGTGTGACTCGCGTTGGCCTCGCGATCCGACTCGCCTATGTGTGAACCTACCTTTAGCCCCTTACTGGCAAACTAGAAAAACCCATCCTGTATCCTAAGGCAAAACATGGTTGTGTTTTACTCTGAAAATAACATACATCTTTAGTGTTTTAAGAACGTTGGATAATGGGGGAAAAAAATCCGACGATTCTAACTAATTTCAACTACTGTAGCCTATAATGATGAAAACTACCTATAACCAAAAAACAAATCCATGGAAAAATTAGTGGTAGTTTCTGTAATATTTTCCCCTTCCACCACTTCTCACACACTTCCCTCCCACCACCTCTACCTCCTTCCCACCACCCTCTCTCACTTCCCTCCCTCCCAGCACCTGCATCCCTCCCTCCCACACACTTCCCTCCTACCACCTCTACCAGGCTCACATCCCTCCCATGATCCCACCACCTCTCCCTCCCACCACCTCCCTCCCTCCACCATTCTCATTTCGCCACTTCTTCCATTCCATCAATTACTCACTTATGTCTTTCCTTTCACTGTATTCCTCGTCCCTGCTTTATCACTCCTACGGTCATACTCCCCAACTCTCACATCTTACCCATACTTTCTCTCTCCTTAAGGGGGCAGCAGTACTCGCTTTTTCTGGACCCCTTGTATATAATATATCTATGTGGATTAATGTTTTGTATTATTTTGTATACATAATAATTATTTACATTTGACCTTTCTATCTGTTTATCTATGCAACTCAACTAATCAAGCAATCAATTGACTATATTATCAGTATCGAGTTATTTCTCTCCATTTCCATATCTATTTATCTATTCATGTCAGGTCAGGTGGCTATAGTAAAGTAGGAGAGTAGAGAGTTTTGGATAGAGGAAGAATAAGTTGAAAAATGGGAAGTACAGTAAAAGATAAAAGTACTTGGGCTCAACCTATCTATTTACCCATGTATTTTCCTATTATTATGCTTGCCTGAATTAGTGTAATGTAATGTTATTGTACATCTAATATTCAATTAGTTTATCGTCAATGAATCATCGTTTTGGTCATCATTGTATATACTGTATGTTGTTTGTTCCTTTACGTTCGGTATATTACATATTACTCCAAAAATATCTCATTAAAATAACAAATAATTTCAATATCTCATACGGGGTGACCGGTCAACTCAACCAGTAGACCATTTCAACCAGTACCAAATCAACCAATACGGTTAGGTTAGGTTAGGTTAGTACTATATTTTGGCACTGGTTTGGTTGGTCTGGGTTAATTTGGCACTGGTTGAGAGCTACTGGTTGAAATGGTCTACTGGTTGAGATGACATGGAACTCTCATACGGTACCACTACTACAATTTCATACACTCCAGATAATCTCTCTCTCTCTCTCTCTCTCTCTCTCTCTCTCTCTCTCTCTCTCTCTCTCTCTCTCTCTCTCTCTCTCTCTCTCATTAATATGAATGAAACAAAACGTAATGAGGGAAATGGGGAAAGAAAGAGGGGGGGGGGAGGGATAAATAAATATACTAATGGAGAATACGGGAAGGATTGAAAGGACTAATTTTCGATAACCATATACATGTACTTTATAATTATACTGTGCGTGTTTGATTGAGTTATACATAAATACATAACTCAAGCAATGATGATGATAGAACCTGCCAATATTATTATAATTGTGCAATTAAAATATTATTTGTCACATTAAATAATAGCATATAGGCTATACAAATTATGTATATACATTTATTCTCTCAGTCGGACTCGAACCACCGACAGTCAGGAAGATCGTCCATGCTACACCACGGCTGTCTGTCGGTGGTTTGAGTCCGGCTGAGAGTTTAAAGACATTTAGTAGCTCACGTGTTTATGTGAGATATACTTGATATATATACAGTATATACAATATATATATATATATATATATATATATATATATATATATATATATATATATATAGAAAGAGAGAGTCATTGTTTTATATGGTCTGATTTAATGTGACAAATAATATTGTACCAGCACAATTGTAATATTATTTATACAATTTATGGATAGTAGTTCTTGTTCTTTGGTCTATATATTTATTTATAACTATATTTATGAGTTTCCGTGCTAGACTTCCAAAGAGCTTAGAAAAACACCCCATAGACCCCCCTTTGAAGATAAATTTGCACATTTTTGGGTAGAAAAATGTCTCGGCCAAAAGCCGGTTCCTTCTATAAATTAGAGGCTCGCTATCGCTCGCCAGGAATAAATCGACACTGAAAAGGTACGCAAGGTCTTAATATTGTCTACAAAAAGAGGCGAAAGGTCTCAAAATCGCCAAATTAACGGAACGAACGCCCTAAAACCTCAAAACTATTATGCTAAACATGAGGGAGAAGGGGGTCCAGCAAAAGCGAGTCCTAACCTCCCCCTTAATAGTGTGATAATCCTGTGTGTTATAGCGGGTGTGGATATCTAGGTTCCTCCTGGGGCGGGGGGGGGGGGGGGGGGGGTTCCTTAGGTGGGCTCAGTCGGGATTACTACTGGGAAGCCTGGTTGAAAGCGTGGATTTGCAATACACATAATATCTCTCTCTCTCTCTCTTTGTGTTTGTTTCTCTCTCTCTTTCTTTCTTTCTGTCTGTCTGTCTGTGTGTCTCTCTCTCTCTCTCTCTCTCTCTCTCTCTCTCTCTCTCTCTCTCTCTCTCTCTCTCTCTCTCTCTCTCTCTCTCTCTCTCTCTCTCTGTCTCTCTCTCTCTCTCTCTCCTCTCTCTTTCTCTCTATCTCTCTCTCTCTGATATATATATATATATATATATATATATATGTGTATGTGTGTGTATGTGTGTATGTGTATATATGCATATATAGTTTGTAAGGCCAGACTGCCTAGTAAGGACCTTGAGGTCTGTGTATCTATGTAGCTCTATGTAGCTCTCTCTCTCTCTCTCTCTGTTGAAATGGATAGAAAATTGGCTCAGCGACAGAAAGCAAAGAGTAGTCATAAACGGTAAGGCATCAAAATGGACCAATGTAAGTAGCGGGGTACCCCAGGGATCGGTACTAGGACCAATTCTCTTTCTAATTTACATCAACGACATAGATGAGGGTCTCACCTGTACAATCTCAAAATTTGCTGACGATACAAAAATTGCAAATAGCGTACTCTCAAAAGAACAAGTTGACGATATGCAACACAATCTAGATAAATTGTCATGTTGGGCCCAAATTTGGCAAATGAGTTTCAATGCGGATAAATGTAAAGTACTACATATCGGATACCTAAATGAGAAAGCAAACTATTCGATGAATGGCACTCAGCTTAAGAATGTAAACAGAGAAACCGATCTGGGAGTAACAATATCGAGTAACCTAAAACCGAGTCAACAATGTTCAGAAGTTGTTAAGAAGGCAAACAAAATAATTGGCTTTATAGGCAGGTCATTTGAGCATAAATCCAAAGAAGTTATCCTAACCCTTTACAATTCATTAGTCCGCCCTCTTCTGGAATACTGCGTTCAATCCTGGTGCCCTTATTACCAAAAAGATATAAACAAGCTAGAACGAGTTCAACGTAGAGTTACCAAAATGATACCTAGCCTAAAGAACAAACCATACGAAGAGCGTCTTAGAGAATTAAATCTATTTCCTTTAACCCAGCGCAGATTAAGAGGTGACTTAATTCAAGTGTTCAAAATCATCAAAGGCATCGACAATATGAACTGTAGTAAGTACTTCACTATCGACCAATCTAATTACACGCGGGGAAACGGTTGCAAAATTATTGGTAAATCTTTTAACTCCCACGAATCTAAGAATTTCTTCTTCAATCGAGTTGTCAACTTGTGGAATGGGCTTCCCCGAAACGTTATAGACTTCATCACCGTTGATTCATTTAAACTCCGCCTAGACAAATATCTTGCATCAAACCCGCGACTGACTGCGTTTGTAAATGAATAACTTTATTTTATCCCCCCCTCAGTTACTAACCCATCTGTCCCCTACTAACTTCTAATCCTGCCACGGACATTAGTTCCAGGGCAGTAATTCCCTTTCCAATGTTCCCTTACCCACTCTAAACCACTGTTTGGACACTTGATCCTCAGTGTTTTGGAGGACAAGCAACCTAGAAGGGTCACTAGATCTGTTGTTGCTTGATTTCCTTTGTACTCCTTTGTACTCCTTTGTACTCTCTCTCTCTCTCTCTCTCTCTCTCTCTCTCTCTCTCTCTCTCTCTCTCTCTCTCTCTCTCTCTCTCTCTCTCTCACCGTATATATATTTTCCAAGGTCAAATATCCTAAAGCGACCAGAGCGAGCAGTTAGGAAGAGTCACACCTACAGACCCGTATGTTGTCTGGATGTTTGGTGTGTATAGTATAGTCGCGTGTGTGTGTATGTGGGTATGGTCCCGGTTCTTAAGGGGAGGTTTTTAGTTAGTTCCCTAGACCTCCATCAAGCTTAACATTACAGCCCCTAGACCCCCTTTCAAGATAAATTTCTACATTTTTCGGTAGAAAAATTTCCCGGCCAAAGGCCGGTTCCTCTTAAATTACAGGCTCGCTATCGCTCGCCAGGAAAAAATAGACCTAAATGGCACGAACAGTCTTAAAATTGACAAATGGGGCGAAAGTTCTTAAAATCGCCAAACTAATGGGGCGAACGTCTTATAATATCAAAAGCAATGGGGCTAACCATGAGGGAGAAAGGGGTCAAGAAAAAAATCCCTCAAGTGGAAATCTCCCCTTAACTTAAGTGAATTTTATTGGTCTAGTAATATATATATTCCTTTATTATTTAGTTTCCTACCTAGACCTCCATCAAGCTTAATAAAACACCCCCTAGACCCCCTTTCAAGATAAATGTGTACATTTTACGGTAGAAAAATGTCCCGGCCGAAGGCCGCTTCCCCTTAAAAATACAGGCTCGCTATCGCTCGCCAGGATAAAATCGACACCTAAATGGCACGAAAGGTCATAATATTTACAACGAATATGGGGTGAAAGGTGTTAAAATCGTCAAATTAATGGGCCGAACGTCTTATATTCTGGAAACTAATGGGGCTAAACATGAGGAAGAAGGGGGACCAGAAAAAACGACCCATCTCCCCTTAAGGGATCTGGACCTCCTGTCGGCACTCTTACGGATAATAGTGCTCCTTCTTTCCACATATGCAGATTATGACGCATTTCGAAAGTCTATGTTGGCGATCATTGAGCAACTTTATACAGCTTAGGAAGGATCTGTGGGGATTCCGAGGGTAAAGCCTATCTCAACCAACCCTCCGACTTCCATATACCCTTCCTAATCTGAATAAAACCTTCTAATAATAGCTAGAAAACAGAACATAAAAGCGTAATCGGATCTTCCAAGGGCTAAGATAGGTATTCAGGGATAAACAAAAGTATATTACCCCACCTTCGGCCAGCATAGCCATCCAAGTCTATGTGAAGACAAACACGATAGCGAGGATAACAAATAGAAACACATGTCATAGAGGCAAGGGATGTTTTGTATTTAAGGGGGGATAGGCATATTTATTTGCTTATTGATGTATATTTTTAGTATTTTATTATTTTCTCCCTAGACCCCTACCAAGCGTAAAAAACACCTGCCCAAGACCCTCCTTCAGCATAAATTTGTAATTTTTTTATTAGAAAAATGTGCCGGCCGAAGGTCGGTTCCTCTTAAATAATTACAGGCTGGCTATCGCTCGCCAGGGCAAAATCGACGACTAAATGGCACGACAAGTCTTAATAATGACAAATATATGGGGCAAAAGTTCTTAAAATCGCCAAAGTAATGGGCCGAATGTCTTCAAATCTGAAAACTAATGGGACTAAAGATGAGAAAGAAGGGGGCCCAGAAAAACGACCCAATTCCCCCTAATGCCACGTGAATGGAAGACCTGGCATACTGTTAAAGAAATATGAAGCTCCAGTAAATTGAGCATATATAACAGACAAAGGAAAACAAATAATTGAGCTCCGAATGTTACTGTTAAGGGGAGGTTTTTAGTTTGCTCCGTAGACTTCCATCAAGCTTAAAATTTCACCCCCTTGATCCCCTTTGAAGACATATTTGTACATTTTTCGGTAGAAAAATGTCCCGGCCGAAGGCCGGTTCCTCTTATATTCAAGGCTCGCTATCGCTCGCCAGGAAAAAATCGACACCTAAATGACAAGGAAGATCTTAAAATTGACAGAAATGGGATGAAAGTTCTTAAAATCGCCAAACTAATGGAGCAAACGTCTTAAAATCTCAATAGTAATGGGGCTAAACATGAGGGAGAAAGGGGTCAAGAAAAAAATCCCTCAAGTAGAATTCTCCCCTTAACTGGAACTGTGAGATCCAAATGTAAACATGTTGATTGTCATTAAGTAAATGTAAACATGTTGATTGTCATTAAGTAAATGTAAACATGTTGATTGTCATTAAGTAAATGTAAACATGTTGATTGTCATTAAGTAAATGTAAACATGTTGATTGTCATTAAGTAACTGAATTAAGGAAGAAGGGGTTCAAAGAGTTAGAGATAAAAATGATAACTAGATAATTTTGAGATGATGGGAGGATAAGTCGCTCAAACGATTGTGGTTTAAAAATGATAACTAGATAATTTTGAGATGATGGGAGGATAAGTCGCTCAAACGATTGTGGTTTAAAAATGATAACTAGATAATTTTGAGATGATGGGAGGATAAGTCGCTCAAACGATTGTGGTTTAAAAATGATAACTAGATAATGTTGAGATGATGGGAGGATAAGTCGCTCAAACGATTGTGGTTTAAAAATGATAACTAGATAATGTTGAGATGATGGGAGGATAAGTCGCTCAAACGACTGTGGTTTAAAAATGATAACTAGATAATTTTGAGATGATGGGAGGATAAGTCGCTCAAACGATTGTGGTTTAAAAATGATAACTAGATAATTTTGAGATGATGGGAGGATAAGTCGCTCAAACGATTGTGGTTTAAAAATGATAATTAGATAATGTTGAGATGATGGGAGGATAAGTCGCTCAAACGATTGTGGTTTAAAAATGTAAATGGTTTTGCATGGCAAATATGAAAGCTTAGCAAAACGCACTCCTTGAAAACGGGAGTATGATATATTGTAATAATGGCCCACCTCGCTTTTTTTTTTCTCTTTTCCTCCCTCTCTCTTTGGCTTGTATCCATTCGGCCCCATTCAGCCTACTGTTTTAAGACGTTTACCCCCATCCTGGTGTCAGTATTTTCCTGGCGAGCGGTAGCGAGCCAGCATATATATAATTTTTTTTACAGCAAGCCAAATTTGTAAATTTTTCGATAGACAAATTTCTCCGGTGAAGCCGGATTTCTCCATACAATGCTGTCTCGCTATCGCTCGTCAGGAAAAAAATCGACACCTGGATGGGGATAAATGTCTTAAAACAGTTGGCTGAATGGGGCCAAATGGATACAAGTCAGAGAAAGAGAGAAAAGGAGAGAAAGATAAAATAAAGCCGGTGACCCCCCTAAAGTAAATTATAGTTTATAAGATATCAAAGTATGGGTTTAGGAAAATAATCAATCTAAATGTCCAGACCACGAGGGGGTGGTCGCGAATCAATCGCCTCTTTCGATGTAATTCGTTCGACTCTAGCTTGTTTTCGGGGGAAGGGGTCGAGTCACACCAACCCCGGAACCAGACATACTCCGACGTATTAATGTGTTCGATCAGTTACATCAGAGAAGAACGACATGGAATAACTTCACATTATGAGCGATCCATCACACTGCCATAATCTAGTGTTGTAGTTGGAAGGATTGACCCATAATGTGAGGTAGTGCCACGGGTGATTCCATGTTGTTTATTCCTGATGTAACTCATCGAACAATTTGCGTCAGCATATGTCTGGTTTTGAGGTTGTTGTGACTCGACCCTAAACCCTTGAAATAATACGAGAACAAACTTGCTCATGGAAAATTACCGGAAAAAGCGCTCTTGTGACATTGGCTAAATAAGGCTACTCACACAGGTTATCTAGCTTGGGTGTCGTTAGTGTTCGCGTCTTTCAAGGCTGATCACTTTCTGCAGTCATATAACATTTGCTTTAAGGGGGGTCACCGGCTTTTTTTTTTATCTTTCTCTCCTTTTCTCTCTTTCCCTAGCTTGTATCCATTCGGCCCCATTCAGCCAACTGTTTTAAAACGTTTATCCCCATTCAGGTGTCGATTTCTTCCTGGCGAGCGATAGCGAGCAAAAATTGTATGGAGAACTCCGGCTTCGCCGGAGAAATTTCTCTATCGCAAAATTGTCAAATTTAGCATGCTGTCAAAACAAGTATATATATATGCTGGCTCGCTACCGCTCGCCAGGAAAATATTGACACCAGGATGGGGGTAAACGTCTAAAAACAGTAGGCTGAATGGGGACGAATGGATACAAGCCAAAGAGAAAAAAAGCTAGGTGGGCTCCCTTAATAAACTTGCCGCTTATAAATATGCCACCTACAGCATTGTCCTTGACAGTATTCCATTTGGAGGTTATGCTGTAATTGATATGGTTATTATACTTTCATATTGTAACCCAATGGACAGTTGGCCACATAAGTTCTGTTCCTCTCCGTGATCTTAAGGGGAGGTATTTAGTTTGTTCCCTAGACCTCCATCAAGCTTAAAATTACACCCCCTTGAGTCCCTTTCAAGACAAATTTGTAAATTTTTCTGTAGAAAAATGTCCTGGCCGAAGGCCGGTTCCTCCTAAATTACAGGCTCGCTATCGCTCGCCAGGATAAAATCGACACCTGAATTGCACTAAAGGTCTTAATATGGGGTGAAAGTTCTTAAAATCGCTAAACTAATTGGGCAAACGTTTTATAATATCAAAAGCAATGGGGCTAAACATGAGGGAGAAAGGGGTCAAGAAAAAAATCCCTCAAGTGGAGATCTCCCCTTAAGCATGGAAATATAATGTCCATGATTGAATTACGAGTGTGGTTTCTTATGCAGTGGTTAACTCATATGACAAGTCAGTTGATGATAAGAGGAATCTACACTCGTAATTCATTCATACTAGTTTTGCTTGCATACATTAGATTACGACAACGAACAGAACTTAAGTGGCCAACTGTACTTATTATGTACTAATATCGTGGTGTGTGTTTGTGTGTAGGTGTGTGTGTGTGTGTGTGTGTGTGTGTGTGTGTGTGTGTGTGTGTGTGTGTGTGTGTGTGTGTGTGTGTGTGTGTGTGTGTGTGTGTGTGTGTGTGTGTTGTGTGTGTGTGTGTGTGTGTGTGTGTGTGTGTGTGTGTGTGTGTGTGTGTGTGTGTGTGTGTGTGTGTGTGTGTGTGTGTTGGGAAGGGGCTTAGCAACAATAGTCGGTCAATAGACGGCCATTAGTGAGGGTACAAGTTTCTCTCCTTCCATCAAGACTCTAGTGCCTCCTTCGATAACTATTCGCCTTTCATCTCACCGTCCAATAGGCTGTGAAAGAACAACAATTGGAGTATTGTTTGTTCAGAGGGAGACAAAGACAATACGCCGAGCATGAGGAAGTATGATTCTATGTGGCAGGGGTTCGATCTGTGAAAATATGAGTGGTGGACGTGTTTATCATATAGAACGATTAGCCTCTTTTTTTTTTTTTTTTTTTTTTTTTTTTTCTATATTCCAACTACTCCCTCTCGGGCATAGGCTGAGAGCCTGTACATTCCACCGCCCAACACGGTGAAGCCCGTGAGGTCTTGTTCCAGTCTGGGGAGTGAGACATGCGAAGCATCCATCATGGCTCGAAGCAGCTCCATCTCTGAAGCGGCCGGTTGCTTCGCTCAAGTGCTTCACCGTCTCACCCTCCAGACTCAGACCCTCACTCTCAGAACATAAGAACATAAGAACATAAGAAAATGGGAGTCTGCAGAAAGCCGATTGGCCTAAGCAAGGCAGATCCCTGTCCCACACAACCCCAATTACAAAGCCCAATTATAGGCTCAACACTCTAATACCCTGAGGATCATCTTACCAAACCGGTTAGAGATTAACGCAGGATTACGGGGGTCTGCAGAGCGCTGATTGGCCCAACCCGGCTGATCCCCCATGCCACCTATTGAGTAGTGAACTCACTAGGCATTGTCCCCCTGTAACATATTTTGAATATGGGAATATTCATACAGTGTTATTTAATCAGGGAACAACGAGGGTATTTTTTTGGCATTTCGGTGGGCTTTGTGGTAATGCACAATATCTTGCGCTGATATTCGAAAATCGTGAACATAAACCCTAGTGAAACGTGATCCACTAAAGGTATTAAGGGGAGATATCCACTTGAGGGATTATTTTATTGGCCACTTTCTTCCTCATGTTTAGCCCCATTGCTTTTGAGATTTTAAGACGTTTGCCCCATTATTTTGGCGATTTTAAGAACTTTCGCCCCATTTCTGTCAATTTTAAGATCATTTGTGCCATTTAGGTGTCGATTTTATCCTGGCGAGCAATAGTGAGCCTGTAATTTAAGAGGAACCGGGACATTTTTCTACCGAAAAATTTACAAATTTATCTTGAAAGGGACTCAAGGGGGTGTAATTTTAAGCTTGATGGAGGTTTAGGGAACAAACTAAATGCCTCCCCTTAACCCAAACCAAATATTGGGAGGAGTGGGTGTCGGCTAGGACAGTTTGGCCTCTGTTTACACTCCATAAACCTCTTTCCTTCCATCAACACTCTCGGACCGCCTTCACTGACACGCATCTTTCATATTATTCCCCGTCCGATTGACTGCGAAATAACAACTATCGAAGTATTATATATATATACAGTAAATATGTGACAATAACATGTATTGATAATTTTATTTATTTATTATTATTATTATTATTATTTTTTTTTTTATTATTATTATTATTATTATTATTATTATTATTATTATTAATTAATTAATTTATTTATTTGTTTATTTACTTATTTGTATTTTTCATATAGGCTCTGCGTAATTGTTGTTGAACCGCTTACCCAATGTTTGAAGCCTTCAGATTGGTGTAGGCTAATCTGTTTAACAACCATTAACTGCCATCGAGGCCACCTGGGTCACAACAACAACTGTTGACTCCCTCAACCCATTGACGATTATGACACGTGTTGGCAGTCAGTTCTGGCTATCATTAGACGATTTTATTCAGATTAGAACGGTTATATGGAAGTGAGAGGGTTAATTGAGACAGTCTTTACCCTATAAATTCCCACAGATACTTCCAAAGCTGTATAAAATCGTCTAATTATAGCCAAAATAGAGTTAATTATCTCGAAGGGGGGAGGGCGGTCTTTGGGATGGTGTTTATTTAAGCTTGATAGAGGTCTAGGGAGCACACACATTACATACCGGTAATAATAACTAATATTTATACTCTTAAAATAACTTCCCCTTAACCTAGAGCATCTCTCTCTCTCTCATCCTATCACTGGGTATCACCTCTCACACAGAGTTGTGTCGTTCGTAATCCTGTTAACTAAGCCACCACCAACACCACTTTACCAAACCCTTCATCACCACCACCACCACCTCGTCACCATCACCACCACTTTACCAAACCCTTCATCACCACCACCACCACCTCGTCACCATCACCACCACTTTACCAAACCCTTCATCACCACCACCACCCTTTCGTCACCACCACCATCCCGTCACCACCACCACCACCACCATTTCGTCACCACCACCACCCCGTCACCACCACCACCACCACCATTTAGTCACCACCACCACCACCATCTCGTCACCACCACCACCACCATCTGGTCACCACCACCACCACCATATCGTCACCACCACCACCACCATATCGTCACCAACACCCTATCGTCACCACCACCACCATATTGTCACCACTACCACCATATCGTCACCAACACCCTATCGTCACCACCACCACCATATCGTCACCACCACCACCACCATATCGTCACCAACACCCTATCGTCACCACCACCACCATATCGTCACCACCACCACCACCATCATATCGTCACCACCACCACCATATCGTCACCAACACCCTATCGTCAACACCACCACCACATCGTCATCACCACCACCACCACCACCATATCGTCACCACCACCACCATCATATATTCACCACCACCACCATCATATATTCACCACCACCACCAACATCTCGTCACCACCACCACCATATCGTCACCAACACCACCATATCGTCACCAACACCATATCGTCACCACCACCATATCGTCACCACCACCATTATATCGTCACCGCCATATCGTCACCACCACCACCATATCGTCACCACCACCATCATATCGTCACCACCACCACCATATCGTCACCGCCACTACCATATCGTCACCACCACCACCATCTCGTCACCACCACCACCATATCGTCACCACCACCATCTCGTCACCACCACCACCATCTCGTCACCACCACCACCACGATCTCGTCACCACCACCACCATCTCGTCACCACCACCACCATATCGTCACCACCACCACCATCTCGTCACCACCACCACCATCTCGTCACCACCACCACCATCTCGTTACCACCACCACCATATCGTCACCACCACCACCATCTCGTCACCACCACCACCATATCGTCACCACAACCATATCGTCACCACCACCACCAGCTCATCACCCCCACCACCATCTCGTCACCACCACCACCATCCCTTCACCACCACCACCACCCTCATCCCGTCACCACCACCCTCATCACGTCACCACCACCACCATCCCTTCACCACCACCACCACCCTCATCTCGTCACCACCAACCCCACCACCATCTTGTCACCACCAAAATCGCTCCCATCTCGTCACCACCACCACCAAAATAGTTCACCTGCCTCAGCCAGCAATACTTCTATACTTGGCAATAATTGAATTACCCCCAGGATCGTCTTCCAGCCTCTATCAGGATCTCAGGACGGGGGTGTAGCAGCTTTTGAGTAATACACTCTCAGGAATTACAAAGGAGTGCAAAGGAACACAAGCAACAACATGTCTACCCTTTCCTATATTCGTGTTCTCCGTCACTTAAGAAGCCAGAGGGTATTTGAACCCTCATTTATATACTGTATACAATACTATCAACACTTAGCTTAATCTACTTTCAGGATGTCCCAAATCACGCATTTAAGTTCGGGGGCATATGTTAAGCTTCGCATTGCCGAGGCGCTATTTCTATAACATTGTCCTTTGGAGCCTGTGGTGGATAACTCTGGGTGAGTTATCCAGCCTGGCACACAGGGGCTACTACATATTATCTAGAATTACATAGTTAACTTCCCTGGATGGTATGTCACAGAAAGTGGTGAACATATGTTATCATAAATTAGCTAGCACAGGGAGAAAGCTGGAAGGGATGTTAAGGGGAGGTATTTAGTTTGTTCCCTAGACCTCCATCAAGCTTAAAATTACACCCCCTTGAGTCCCTTTCAAGATAAATTTTACATTTTTCGGTAGAAAAATGTCCTGGCCAAAGGCCGGTTCCTCTTAAATTACAGGCTCGCTATCGCTCGCCAGGATAAAATCGACACCTGAATTGCACGAAAGGTCTTAATATGGGGTGAAAGTTCTTAAAATAGCTAAACTAATGGGGAAAACGTTTTATAATATCAAAAGCAATGGGGCTAAACATGAGGGAGAAAGGGGTCAAGAAAAAATCCCTGAAGTGGAGATCTCCCCTTAAGAGTTGTTTTAGTCCTGTATGTGTATATCATCTATTCACAATGTATGCGTTTTTATCTTTAGATGCACCATACTGTACAGCACTTGAGCAGAACATATCTGTATAGTGTTGCGTTTCTATATGGCTTGATCAATTCTCGGATTTGTTTCCATCTGGGTTTACTTGTTCTATGCTAGTTGATAGTATACAGTTTCATATATCATTGTTCAAATTTCTTTCGTTTTGGTTAAATTTAAAAATGTTCGGATGCTAAACAGTTAAATTAAAAGGTGGGGAGTGTGTCTCACTGAACAGCTAAATTAGGAGGCGACCTTAATTAATGGAGATCAAAACGGGAGAAGAAGAGGAAGAAAAAGAAGAAGAGAGAGAGAGAGAGAGAGTCAGTTTTCAATCACTTTAAGTCCAAATGTCTTTCTATTCTACAACTTTTTCTGCCAAATCATTCTCTCTAATCGCTCATCTTTGGAAGTTATCTCTCAAACTTGTTACACACCCCATCCCCCTCTCTAACTCTCTCTCCTCTCTCTTTTTCTCTTCTCTATTTCTTTATCTTCTTCTCTCTCTCTCTCTCTCTCTCTCTCTCAAAATTATTGGTAAAACTTTTAACTCACACGAATCTAAGAATTTCTTCTTCAATCGAGTTGTCAACTTGTGGAATGGGCTTCCCCGAGAGGTTATAGTCTGCAACACCGTTGATTCTTTTAAACTTCGCCTAGACAAATATCTTGCCTCAAACCCGCGACTGACTGCATTTGTGAATGAATAACTTTATTCCCCCCCCCCCTCTCAGATTCATCAAGGATTATTGCGTATTTACTGTAGCCTATATTACTAAGACGTTACTCTCTTTTTCCCAGATATACGAAAGATCACTTTTAACTGTGTAATGTTACTAACCCATCTGTCCCCTACTAACTTCCTAATCCTGCCACGGACATTAGTTCCCTTCCCAATTTTCCCTTACCCACTCTAAACCACTGTTCGGACACTTGATCCTCAGTGTTTTGGAGGACAAGCAGCCTATAGAGGGGTCACTATATCTGTTGTTGCTTGATTTCCTTTGCACCCTCTCTCTCTCCGCACCAGGTGACCGTAATGTATTATTCATGACCACAACAGCTAGACCATCATCATCATCATCATCACCATACAAGACCACAGGGTTTATAGACATCCAGAAACCAATAACCAAACGACACATCATTACTCCCAGAATATGCTGGATTTGTGTATTATTCATGATCACAACGGACCGACCATCATCATCATCATCTTACCATTACATATGTTCCTGCTAACACTAATTTGTTTGTTCTATCCTAACCTTATTGTCAGGGGTTTGCAGTCACTGTGGTCCTCATATAATGGAAGGATAGATATTTATTTATATAATAGGCTAAACAATATACTTTGTAATCGCATAAGCTATCTTACGCTCAAAATCCCTCGGTAATCGCTTACACTATCTTACACTAAAAATCCCTTAGTAATCGCATAAACTATCTTAGGCTCAAAATCCCTTAGTAATCGCATAAACTTTCTTACGCTCAAAATCCCTTAGTAATCGCATAAACTATCTTACACTCAAAATCCCTTAGTAATTGCATAAACTATCTTACGCTCAAAATCCCTTAGTAATCGCATAAACTTTCTTATGCTAAAAATCCCTTAGTAATCGCATAAACTATCTTACGCTCAAAATCCCTTAGTAATCGCATAAACTTTCTTACGCTCAAAATCCCTTAGTAATCCCATAAACTATCTTACGCTAAAAATCTCCTAGTAATCGCATTAGCTATCTTACGCTAAAATCCCTTAGTAATCGCATAAACTATCTTACGCTAAAATCCCTTAGTAATCGCATAAACTATCTTACGCTAAAATCCCTTAGTAATCACATAAACTAGCTTACGCTAAAAATACCTTAGTATTCGCATACACTATCTTACGCTAAAAATAACTTATTAATCCCATAAACTATCTATCTATCTATCTATCTATTGCCTGACGCCGTGATCCCTGCGAACGAACCGCCCCCATGCACCTCTGTCCCCAGTCAGTCGACGCCCCTCCCCCCAACCAGCACCGCCCTCGTTCATTTACTTCCTCACTCCATCCTTCCACCTCTCCTTCGGTCTACCTCTCCCTCTCTGTCCCTCCACCTCGCTCTCGTACACCCTCTTAGTCATTCTCTCGCTTTCCATACATTCCATATGGCCGAACCATCTTAACTTATTAATCGCATAAACTATCTTACGCTAAAAATACCACTCTGTCTGAATTCCAACTGTTTGTGGACATTGCTGTATAAAGCCGGTATCACACGAGTGCTTTTTCCCTCAACATTTATGCTCAACACTGGTCTGGCTGCTTATGAGGTCAACATTTTAAGTATTTCGGTTACCTTAATTCATCTACCATCAGTCTAGTTTCCGATACCAGTGCAAAATATTCCAGACATGTTGCCATATTTTTTTTTATTATCGAATGTTGACTAAAAAAGCTCTCGTGTGATACCGGCTTAAGGGAGCCCACCTCACTTTTTTTCTCTTTCTCTCCCTCTCTTATTGGCTTGTATACATTCGGCCCCATTCAGCCTACTGTTTAAGACGTTTACCCCCATCCAGGTGTCAATATTTTCCTGGCGAGCGGTAGCGAGCCAGCATATATAGATTTTTATTTTGACAGCAAGCTAAATTTGTAAATTTTTCGATAGAAACATTTCTCCGGCGAAGCCGGATTTCTTCATACAATGCTAGCTCGCTTTCGCTCGCCAGGAAGATATCGACTGCTGGATGAGGATAAACGTCTTAAAACAGTAGGCTGAATGGGGCCGAATGGATACAAGCCAGGGAAAGAGAGAAAAGGAGAGAGAAAAAAAAAAAACGGTGACCCCCCCCCTTTAACACATTGGCCGTCTGTGTTGGACCCGTTACGTGGTTTGGGTGTTCCGAGAATTTTGTTGCGTAACTTAGGGAGTTATTTATGGCCAGCTTTACCGTAATAGTCTACATTCTTAGCGGGGATTGGGAGGATTACTCTTGGGGCGCTTGCTTGCTCGCTTTTATTTTCTCTCTCTCTCTGTTTCTCGCTCTCTCGTTCACTCTCTCTCGCTAGCTCTCGCTCGCTCCCACTCTCTCTCTGTCTCTCTCTAAGTGTATACCTATATAATACTTAACGTACACTTTGTTATTGTAGTTTATGAGCAGAATAACCATTTCCCAGTGGAAATAAAATTGTATTATTATTATTACTCTCTCTCTCTTTCTCTCTCTCCCACTCTCACTCTCTCTCTCTCTCTCTCTCTCTCTCTCTCTCTCTCTCTCTCTCTCGCTGTGTCTAGTTTCGCTATATTTTAAAGTTAGCCTACCAATCCCCTTTTATTCCCCTTAACTCCCTCCTTCCTCTACCCTCCCCCCCCCCCTTCACTCTCTCTGTTCTCCCCCCCCCCCCCCCACACACAACCTTCACTCCCTCTTTCCTCTACCCCCCCCCCCTCCTCATCACTACCCCTTCCCTCCTCCGGACCCTGTTTCCTCAGCACGCTTGACACACATACAAGTGTTGATTGGATTCTTGTGTGTGTGAGTGTGTGTGCGAGAGAGAGAGAGAGAGAGAGAGAGAGAGAGAGAGAGAGAGAGAGAGAGAGAGAGAGAGAGAGAGAGAGAGATAGAGAGAGAGAGAGAGAGAGAGAGAGAGAGAGAGAGAGAGAGAGAGAGAGAGAGAGAGAGAGAGAGAGAGAGAGAGAGAGAGAGAGAGAGAGAGAGAGAGAGAGAGAGAGAGAGAGAGAGAGAGAGAGAGAGAGAGAGAGAGAGAGAGAGAGAGAGAGATAAACAAATAGACAGAGAGAGAGAAAGAGAGAGAGTCAATATAGTGTACTGGAGAGACCCGAGTGGTGGAGGTAATGTGAGGCAGTGATCTTGTTAAGGGGAGATGGGTCGTAAATTTGGTCTATTGATTAATTTACTCTTTTGTTTCTTACTTACATCGCTTGACCTCCATCAAGCTTAGAACAACACCCCCTGGACCCCCCTTCAAGAAAAGTGTGTACTTTTTTTGGTAGACAAATTTCCTGGCCGAAGGCCGGTTCCTCTTAAAATTACAGGCTTGCTATAGCTCGCCAGGGAAAAATCGACACTTAATTTACACGGAAGGTCTTAAAATTGACAACGAAATGTGTTTAAATCGCCAAACTAAGGAGCTAAATGTCTTAAAATATCAAAAATAATGTTGCTAAGAATGAGGGAGAAGGGGTTCAACAAAAGCAACTCCACGTGTATTGTTAGCAACGGGAACAGAACGGTTGGACACATTATACTACATACCGGTACCGTAAGTCCAGATACACTAGAGGGATGAACAGATTGACACACATGGAACAGATGTATCCATGTGTGTCAATTTATATACTCGGTATAAATCCAGCCACCTCACTACTGCACGTAAACACAAAGCTATCTAATTGATTTGTGTTTAATTGCAGTATGTATGCTAAACATTGTTACTACTGGGATACAGATAGGTAAATAATTATAATACAATTTGAACATGGAGATTTTAATGAATTGAAGAGAAATTATGATGAACGTATGCATTAGGTAAGAAAGAACAAAATCAAGAAGTGGACACTATGCCGATTGTAATTGGAAAATGCCGAACAAAAAGTTAAAATCGTATTAGACTTGATAATAAAGTAAAATCCATGATTAACAAAATATCTGACAAACACAATACAAGGGCTATACACAAGTTATTAAATTAACTGTATTTGTTACGACAAATGCTGAAAGTGAATAGAGTAGATGAACATTGAATTGCAAATATTTATCCACTAAGAAATAGTGTTACAATGAACTATATATTTACCTTTTCCTTTGGATCTCACATACGTCACAAGAGATTCTAATGGACATTTTCCCATGTCTTAAATGTTAACCCTTCCGAACACAAGGACGCAATACTGTAGGTGCCCATATTCTTTGATACTTAACCCTTTCAAGCTCCAATACGAGTATTTGTACTGTTTTCTGGCTACTGTTAGAATATTTTATTCAGATTAGTAACGGTATATGGAAGTCAAAGGGTTGATTGAGATAGTATTTACCCTTTTATTACCCACAGATCCTTCTTAAGCTGCATAAAATCGTCTAATGATGGGCAAAATATACTGCTAAAACGCGTTAGAGCTTCAAGGGGTTAAAAGCCTTATTGACCATTAGGGGTGTTTAGAAACCTTTAGTTTATTTACTTCAATCTCTGCAGTTGCCTTTAGTTACTTTAATCTCTGCAGTTGCCTTTAGTTACTTTAATCTCTGCAGTTGCCTTTAGTTACTTCAATCTCTGCAGTTGCCTTTAGTTACTTTAATCTCTGCAGTTGTCTTTGAGCGAGATGTGGACAGAAAACTGATTTTGGAGAGGTGATTTGAGATTAAGAGAATTCTACTTCCGAATACTAAACAGAGACCCCGGTGCACCACACTCTGGTTAACCTGTTGAGTACCAGGGACGTCCTTTTTGTCATATTCTGGCATCTATTAGCCCATTTTATTCAGCTTAGGAAGGGCATCTAGCAACAATAAGGCTTCTATATATCTCAGCCAACCCTTTTACCTACCACAGATCCTTCCTAAGCTGCATAATATAGTCATAATATAGCTAGAATAAAACATAGTACACGTCACTGGTACTGAAAGGGTTAACCATATGTGTACCTGGGTGCGTGGACGTAGCATTATGGTGAAGAGATGGAGGGAAAGAATCCGAAATACAAATGAAGTGAGGACTTCATTTGGATAGTTCACTATACACCGATAAATAACTAGCTGCTATAATACTCGTTAAGGGGGGTCACCGGCTTTTTGTTATCTCTCTCCTTTTCTCTCTTTCCCTGGCTTGTATCCATTCGGCCCCATTCAGCCAACTGTTTAAAGACGTTTATCCCCATCCAGGTGTCGATTTCTTCCTGGCGAGCAATAGCGAGCCAGCATTGTATTGAGAAATCTGGCTTTGCCGGAGACATTTTTCTATCGAAAAATTTACAAATTTAGCTTGCTGTCAAAATAAAAAATATATATGATGGCTCGCTGCCGCTCGCCAGGAAAATATTGACACCTGGATGGGGGTAAACGTCTTTAAACAGTAGGCTGAATTAGGACGAAGCCAAAGAGAGAGGAAGAGAAAGAGAAAAAAAGGCGAGGTGGGCTCCCTTAATGCAATATTATAATTCAGGAGCGGGAAATCACACTATTTTTCCACCGTGCCTACACATGCCTGGAGTTGAAGGTTAATACATCCTACACATGCCTGGAGTTGAAGGTTCATACATCCTACACATGCCTGGAGTTGAAGGTTCATACATCCTACACATGCCTGGAGTTGAAGGTTCATACATCCTACACATGCCTGGAGTTGAAGGTTCATACATCCTACGCATATTTTGTGTTTGGTCAGCCAGAAACCTCTTCGATACAAACAACAATCTATCCATACTTTGTATCAATGTCATACCACAGCAATATCATGTAAAATAAGAATACAGGGGGAATGTTCTCATTAACAGGTGACACCTCAAATTGGTGGAAAACAAATTGTAAGTATATTGACTCAAAATTCATCGAACTAAATTTAAAATAATCTTCAGTTCTACGAAATAATAAAGTTGAGCTTAGCAAATGTTATGTACAGACTACCAAACGTATTTATAATAAACAATGAATGCATATAGTTTAGTATTGTTAATATTGTGATGTATTTATACTAGTTATAATTGTAATTGACCTCACTAAGCTTCAATAGAAGTCAAAGGATAACATGAAGACACAAACCAAGACAGACTTGGTAATCTATCTATCTATCTATTGCCTGACGCCGTGATCCCCGAAGGGGTGGCCACGAACGAACCGCCCCCATGCACCTCTGTCCCCAGTCAGTCGACGCCCCTCCCCCCAACCAGCACCGCCTTCGTTCATGTACTTCCTCACTCCATCCTTCCACCTCATATTCGGTCTACCTCTCCCCCTCTGTCCCTCCACCTCGCTCTCGTACACCCTCTTAGTCATTCTCTCGCTTTCCATACGTTCCATATGGCCGAACCATCTCAAGTTGTTCCTTTTCACACTTTCCAGCACATCTACCTCCACACCACACCTCCTTCTTACTTCCTCATTAGTCTGTCTATCCCTCCATGTAACTCCGCACGCACTCCTTAAGTAATTCATTTCCACTGCTCTCACTCTTGGTCTGAGTCTCTCAACCAACGTCCATGCTTCGCTTCCGTAAGTCAGTGTCGGGATTACCACACTGTCATGCAAGGACTTCTTCACTTCCATACTGACCACCCTATTTCTTGTTACTGCTTTTAGCGTTCCTACAACCCTCTTCCCCTGTTGTACCCTCTCCCGCACCTCTTCATCCATAGTCCCATCTTTACTCAACACACTGCCCAGATACTTAAAAGAGTTGACGATCTCCATAGCCTGACCGTTCAGCTTCACCTCACACTCTGTGACTTCACCCCTTTCGAAGACCATAACCTTGCTCTTCCCCGTATTTACCTTCAAATTCCGTTTTCGCACACTGTTCCAAACTCATTTACCAGACCCTGCAACTCCCATTCATTATCACTCATCAGAACTGTATCATCCGCAAACAGCAGTATAGGTAGCTTCCACTCAATTCCCTCCCTTTTCAGCGATACACCAACATCCACTGCTCTTGATAGTATTTCTTTCATAACTCCATCCATATATACAGTAAACAACCACGGGGACATCACACACCCCTGTTTCAAACCAACATTCAGGTCAAAGAACTCGCTCTGCTCACTCTCCACACGTACTGCTGCCTTTGCACCCTCATACATGCTCTTCACTGCTTTCAGCAACTTGCCCTCTACTCCGTATATTCTAAGTACTTTCCACAAACCTTCTCTATCCACTCTGTCATAGGCCTTCTCCAAGTCCATAAAGGCAACATACACCTTTTGTTTCTTCTCCAGATACTTCTCCACAACACAATTCAGGGTAAAAATCTGATCTACACATCCTCTTCCCTTCCTAAAACCTCCCTGCTCGTCGCCTATCCATTTCTCCGTTCTCACTCTCACTCTCTCAATCACTACCCTACTGTATACCTTCCCTACTACGCTTAGAAGACATATTCCTCGGTGGTTACCACACACTCCTCTTTCCCCTTTGCCCTTATATAGGGGGACTATTATGCCAGTCTTCCAGTCATCGGGTGCACTCCCCTTCTCCCATGCTAGTTTGCACATTTTCCATACCCATTCTATCACTATCTCACCACCATACCTCAACATTTCCCCACACACTCCATCTGTTCCTGGTGCTTTCCCCAACTTCTCTTTTCATGGCTTCCCACACTTCTGACCTCCTGATCCCCACCTCCTCCTCCACTACTTCTCTTCTTCTCCCTCCCATACCATATCCAGCTATGTTTGCTGGCTCTTCATTCCTTTCATTTAGCAACTCACTGAAGTACTCCCTCCATCTTTCGACTCTCTCTTGCTTCTCGGCTAGCATTTTCCCATTCTTATCTTTCACACCCTTACTGTTTCCCTTGCTACCTTCCCTAACTTTCTTGACTTCTTTCCAGAACAGTTTCTTACTCTCCCTCCATTTTACACTCAGATTCCTTCCAAATTCCTCATCTACTCTTCTCTTACTTTCCTACACTACTCTCTTCACCACCCTCTTACTCTCCACGTACCTCGCTCGTTTCTGTCTCTCGGAATCTTCATTCCCTCTACTACCCAACCACTCTCTATATGCTTTCTTCTTGGTAGACTTGGTAATCCTCAGAAGTAATCAGCAGTCTTGGAGATGGGTCGTTTTTCTGGACCCTTTCTCCCTCATGTTTAGTCCCATTATAGTTTTCAGATTTTAGAAAGCTCGACCCATTAGTTTGGCGATTTTAAAACCTTTCACCCCATTTCGTTGTCAATATTAGAACCTTTCGTGCCATTTCGTTGTCAATATTAGAACCTTTCACCCCATTTCGTTGTCAATATTAGAACCTTTCGTGCCATTTCGTTGTCAATATTAAAACCTTTCACCCCATTTCGTTGTCAATATTAGAACCTTTCGTGCCATTTTGGTGTCGATTTTTTTCCTGGCGAGGGATAGCGAGCCTGTAGTTGTAGAAGGAACCGACATTTATCTACCAAAAAAATGTACACATTTATCTAGAAGGTGTTTCTAGGGAATGCTTTTTGAAACTTGATGGAGGTCTGGGGAGGAAACAAAAAAATAACATCCAAATAAATAAATGAACACATAAATAGCTCATCCCCCATAAAAGATGTGGGCCATTTATTCTGGAAAAAGTCACTGTCGAACATCAAAGTAACGTAAATTGCATAATTATTTCCTGCTCCTTCAGGCTTGGCTGGTTTCTGGACCTTGTATAAAATGGTTCCAGATGGGCCGGTTTTCTGGATCACTTTCTCCCTCATGTTTAGCCCCATTAGTGTTCAGATGTTAAGATGTTTGCCCCATTAGTTAGTCGATTTTAAGACCTTTCGCCCCATTTCTTCGTCAATATTTAGACCTTTCGTGCTATTTAGGTATCGATTTTTTCCATGGCGAACGATAGTGAGCCTGTAATGTTGGAAGAAACGGCCTTCGGCCGGGACATTTTTCTACCGAAAAATTTACAAATTAATCTAGAAGGTGGATGTAATGGATGTTTTTTTGTTTTTTTAATTTGATGGAGGTCTAGGGAGGAAACTAAAAAAAAATACATGCAAAAATCGCCCAAAAAGTGAACCACTCCCCCTTCCTTGACGGCCGCAACATAAATATAGTCGGTTTTACTTCACTGGCGGTAAACTGAATCCCTTAGCAAATGATATGTCGATAACTAATAGAAAAATAACATCTATTTTGTTTCTATATCATATCACTCTCCTCAGCTCCTCGCCTGGGAGCGGCTTAGATCACCTGGGCATTTTTTTGTGGTAAAGCTGGGAGTACAAAAGAGTACAAAGGAAATCAAGCAACAACAGATCTAGTGACCCTTCTAGGCTGCTTGTCCTTCAAAACACTGAGGATCAAGTGTCCAAACATTGGTTTAGAGTGGGTAAGGGAACATTGGAAAGGGAACTACTGCCCTGGAACTAATGTCCGTGGCAGGATTAGGAAGTTAGTAGGGGACAGATGGGTTAGTAACTGAGGGGAGGATAAAATAAAGTTATTAATTTACAAACGCAGTCAGTCGCGGGTTTGATGCAAGATATTTGTCTAGGCGAAGTTTAAATGAATCAACGGTGCTGCAGTCTATGACATCTCGGGGAAGCCCATTCCATAAGTTGACAACTCGATTGAAGAAGAAATTCTTAGCTTCGTGTGAGTTAAAAGATTTACCATTAATTTTGCAACCGTTTCCCCACGTGTAATTAGATTGGTCGATAGTGAAGTACTTACTACAGTTCATATTGTCGATGCCTTTGATGATTTTGAACACTTGAATTAAGTCGCCTCTTAATCTGCGCTGGGTTAAAGGAAATAGATTTAATTCTCTAAGACGCTCCTCGTATGGTTTGTTCTTTAGGCTAGGTATCATTTTGGTAACTACGTTGAACTCGTTCTAGCTTGTCTATATATTTTTGGTAATAAGGGCACCAGGATTGAACGCAGTTTTCCAGAAGAGGGCGGACTAAGGAATTGTAAAGGGTTAGGATAACGTCTTTGGATTTATGCTCAAATGACCTGCCTATCAAGCCAATTATTTTGTTTGCCTTCTTAACAACTTCTGAACATTGTTGACTCGGTTTTAGGTTACTCGATATTGTTACTCCCAGATCGGTTTCTCTGTTTACATTCTTAAGCTGAGTGCCATTCATCAAATAGTGTGCTTTCTCATTTTGGTATCCGATATGTAGTACTTTACATTTATCCGCATTGAAACTCATTTGCCAAATTTGGGCCCAACATGACAACTTATCTAGATTGTGTTGCATATCGTCAACTTGTTCTTTTGAGAGTACGCTATTTGCAATTTTTGTATCGTCAGCAAATGTTGAGATTGTACAGGTGAGACCCTCATCTATGTCGTTGATGTAAATTAGAAAGAGAATTGGTCCTAGTACCGATCCCTGGGGTACCCCGCTACTTACATTGGTCCATTTAGATGCCTTACCGTTTATGACTACTCTTTGCTTTCTGTCGCTGAGCCAATTTGCTATCCATTTCAACACACCATCTTGTATTCCATGCGCTTTTAGTTTTAGCAGTAAACGTTTGTGGGGAACTTTGTCAAAGGCCTTTTGAAAATCAAGGTATATAATATCTACAGCTTTACTCTCATCGTAGAGGTTGAGGATATCGTGGAAGAAGTCTAAGAGGTTTGTTAAACAGGAACGTTTTTTACGAAAGCCGTGTTGAATATCTTTAAGTATGTTATTTTCCTCTAAGCGATTTACGAGTCTGTCTCTTATGAGTGTTTCTAACATTTTACATACAACTGAGGTTAAGCTAATTGGACGATAGTTACTGGGTAGGGATTTGCTGCCTTTTTTTGAATATCGGTGTTACGTTGGCTAGCTTCCACTGATCAGGCATATTTCCAGACTGCAAGGATTTATTAATTAGCGATGTCAATGGTTTGGAGAGCTCATCCTTAGCTTCCTTTAGGACTCTAGGTGAGATTTTATCAGGTCCAGGCGTTTTATTTACCTTGAGTTTATCTAAACAATTCAATCTCTGTAACGGTGATATTGCTTAGAACATCTGAATTATCAATCTGAATCGGCGATGGTGTAGGGATATCACTGAGGTCTTCCGTTGTAAAAACTGATGCAAAGAAGGTATTGAGGGCATTACTCATTTGTACTTCGTCTTTGGTGTATTCTCCATTTTCATCGACTAACGACCAACAGTTGAAGTAACTACTTTTTTCTTTCTAATATAACGATAGAATTCTTTCGGGTTTGTTTTACTGTGATTCGCAACATGTTCTGTTGGGGCGCTCGGTTACGGCCTTGGCCTTGCTTGGGACCTTGGGGCTGCTCAGCCAGACAGTCTGGGGATCAACAACAACAACAACAACATCTAATTACATATTTACCAACAGATACGTCCCAATACCTGAATAATCAAGATGGGGACATGACAATTTACCGCCAGTTGGATGAAATAGGTTATAGCTCGTATATTATTTGTGTTGTCCTTCTTGTTCTACATGTCATATAATTTACTCTATATTCATGTTGCTATTATGCATTTTCAGTCGTGGACATAATTCTTAAGGAGTTTGTTTGGTCTATTAATTAATTTATCCGTATATTTTGTTTAGTTTCCTCCCTAGACCTCTATCAAGCTTAGAAAAATACCCCCTAGACCCCCCTTCAAGATAAATTTGTAAATTTTTCGGTAGAAAAATGTCCCGGCCGAAGACCGGTTCCTCTTAAAATTGGAGGCTCGCTATCGTTCGCCTGGAAAAAAGTCGACGACTAAATAGCACGGAAGGTCTTAAAATTGACAAAGAAATTAGGTGAAATGTCTTAAAATCGACCAACTAATGGGGCAAATGTCTTAACATCTCAAAACTAATGGAGTTAAACACGAGGGTGAAAGTGGTCCCGAAAACCGGCCCATCTCCCCTTAATGAGCCTGGCTAAGGCGCGAGGCAAGAGTATTTCAGTAGCCATAAAACAAGACTTCTCCAGAGTAAGAGTCTGATGAATACAAGTTGGTAGTAAAGTCAGGTCGTAACTATGTTTCTTTTCAACTGACAGTCAATTGCAAAGTTCCCGTCAACATTTATCAGTTATTGTGGTGGTAACTATATACACTTGGTCTTAATATAATGCCAAGACATATTAGTGTCCTATTTGTCCATTAAGTATCGATAAATTAGCTACTAAGTGATTCAAGTTATCATCAGCTGGAAAGAAACAGACTATAGACAGCACCACCAGAGTCTCAAACAGACTATAGACAGCACCACCAGAGTCTCAAACAGACTATAGACAGCACCACCAGAGTCTCAAACAGACTATAGACAGCACCACCAGTCTCAAACAGACTATAGACAGCACCACCAGAGTCTCAAACAGACTATAGACAGCACCACCAGAGTCTCAAACAGACTATAGACAGCACCACCAGAGTCTCAAACAGACTATAGACAGCACCACCAGAGCCTCAAACAGACTATAGACAGCACCACCAGAGTCTCAAACAGACTATAGACAGCACCACCAGAGTCTCAAACAGACTATAGACAGCACCACCAGAGTCTCAAAGGGTGCTACCCGGTGGTAGAACACAACCATATGTAATTATTTATTCATACAATTTTGCAATCACAAATATAATATATTATTTTATAATGGTTGGTTTGTTCACGCCATATACAGTATATTATATATATAAATAAATAAAATAATATGTATCAACCATTTGTTAATTGGTGTCCCAGGTGTCGTTGTGATCCAGGTGACCACGACGGTAGTTAGGTGGTGTTATGTAGATTATCCCACACCAAGCCAATCACCCTCAACCACTAACTAGGATGCGATATTATGGTTATTCTCGTAAAACGAATGGACGAATGGAATTACGTTAATTGGTCCAGACGGTGTTGCTATCCCGTGGAAAAGTAATATGTTTCATAGCAATTTGGATGATATGTTTTATGCTCCATATTTTACCTTCCAATCTTTATCTTAACTGTCTTGATAGCGTAATGCATATGTGCGCGGAATGTCAGTGTGAATGTCCTAGGTTCGAGTCCTTGGAGTGCCACATTTATTTGTTGATTTAATTAATTGAGTTTAGAAGTGAAGTTGGTTGGTGAACAAATATATGTATGTTATAATATGTCGGGAGTTTTTCGAAGAAGCGTTATTTTTTAAAAGTCTACCAATAAAACATAGTGTAAGAAGAAGAATGTCTAACAAATCGTTGTTTTAATGCCCTGAGGCAAGTCTGTCGGAACTCCTGAACTATGAGATGTAGAACTCAGCCTTATGATGATAGACACAATGTAACACAAAGATTACTATTGAACACAGATCACCGTGATGCTCAGGACAGAATCACATTAATTGTGTGAATAATTTGTTACCACTGATTACAGGTGCTACCGACAGTATTCCAACATAATTATACTTTATCACGGTCTGTCTATTTGACCTTTATCACGGTCTGTCTATTTGACCTTTATCATTTACTTTGTCTGTTAAGGGGGGTGACCTGTTTTTTTCTCTTTCTTGGTTGTATCCATTCGGCCCCATTCAGCCTACTGTTTTAAGACATTTATCCCCATCCAGGTGTCGATTGCTTCATGGCGAGCGATAGCGAGCCAGCATTTTATGGAGAAATCCGGCTTCGCCGGAGAAATTTTTCTATCGAAAAATGTACGAATTTAACCACCTGTCTAACTCGTCCAAATTATGATGGGTCGCTATCGATCGCCAGGTATACATCGACACCTGGATAGGGATAAACGTCTTAAAACAGTAGGCTGAATGGGGCCAAATGGATACAAGCCAGCGAAAGAAAGAAAAGGAGAACAAAAAAAGCAGGTGCCCCCCCCCCCCCTTAAACAGTGGTATAACATAATATTAGGTCATATACTAGTAGATAGGACTTTTATTCAGGAAGATGGTGGTGATATCGTAGACAATTCTAGTATACTGTACCTCTGGGAGTTGTATAAACAAAACAAAAGCAAGTATTTGTTTTATTTGTGTGATGTTTTTGTATCAATGACAACACCACCAATGCCTGTGTATATTTTATTTCCAAAACTTTATGCCAGGAACACTGCATCGGTCCGAGAAAAATGCAATAGACTTCGTTCTTTTAAAAATATCATTCACAATTATTATACAGTGTATGTCCAGCACGTCCTATGTTATTATTATTGATTAAACAAATATTTATGTTCGTGATATAGGTAATAATATATATACAATTATATAGTATATAATTATATATATATATATATATATATATATATATATATATATATATATATATATTAGTAAAGCCAGGTAATAAATTTTCTTTAATACATACGAGGTTGAAAGAAATGGCAATTTCTGCGTTGGAAATTTTATTATTCAAAGTTTCCAGGTCTCTGATGAGTTTTCGCTGGGTGGCAGGAAGTAGATGAAGGAGATGAGCAAAATTCATGGTGGTACAGGGTTACATAAATGTAAATGATGATCATGTAGGAAAGTGCCTTTTGGCAGAACCTAACACCCCCCCTCGCCCCCCGGTGCCCTTGACACAGCCCCCCGCGCTACCTCCTTCAGCTTCGTCTTCCGCAGGCGCCACACAACTTAGGCCACGCCCCTCGACACGCAGCCAATCAGCCTCGACCCCACCAACCGACCACCATCCCGCATCCAGTGCGCATGCGTGAAGCGGTTCCCCCCTTTCTCTTTCCCAGAATACCCCTCCACCAATAGTAGACTTTTGCCCCTTATTTTTCGCCTCCTCTGATCCTCCACCCTCTATATATACCCTTCCTGTTTACCTTTTATATCATTCCATCCTTACTTGATAATGCTGGTTGTCCAGTGAAACGCGTCGTATATCCTGTATCATCATTTACATTTATGTAACCCTGTACCACCATGAATTTTGCTCATCTCCTTCAGCTACTTCCTGCCACCCAGCGAAAACTCATCAGAGACCTGGAAACTTTGAATAATAAAATTTCCAACGCAGAAATTGCCATTTCTTTCAACCTCGTATGTATTAAAGAAAATATATATATATATATATATATATATATATATATATATATATATATTTTGATATTAGTGTAGCCAGGGAGGATATTTTCTTTCAGGCAGGTGAGATTAAAATAATAGGCACAGTTTGCATTATTGAGAGTATCAATAAAAAACTCAATAATGCAAACTGTGCCTATTATTTTAATCTCACCTGCCTGGAAAAAAAAAAAAAAAAAAAAAAAAAAAAATATATATATATATATATATATATAATTACCATTTAGTGTAAGATTATTTCCGTATATATCATTACGACCACTAGCAGTAAAATATACTGCGCAGTTAACAACACAAACCAAATACGGTTTATCATCAATACTTCTATCACTAATATCCTGATTTCTAATATAAATACTTCATTAACAAATAGAAATCCAAATATCACCTGTATTTGCATCATTACAATCACAACATAATCACTAAATATTCTACCCCCATTGTCACCATCACTATCATGTCACACTGAAGACTAACAGCTATCATAGTTCACAGCTCAATAACCCAGTGTCCACCACCACCACTATGACAACACACTGTGTCCACCACCATCACCACAACAACAACACATTGTGTCCACCACAACAACACACTGTTTACCACCACCACCACAACAACGACAACAACAACAACAACAACAACAACAACAACAACACTGTGTCCACCACAGCAATACAACTATTCCACTGTAGCATGTCCACTACTGTCACCATAACAACACACTATGTCCACCACCACAACAATACAACTGTTCCACTGCAACATGTCCAGGACTGTCACCACAACAACACACCATTACCACCAGTTGTCCGGAACCTCGTTTGGTAGAAATTATTGGGTGAACGAGCGTGGACTGGAACACCCACAAAGAACCCAACATTTTGAGCGGTTTCGAAAATGTTGCAACATTTGTCGTGTACTTTCAATAAACTTTGTTAATATAAATTTGGTTCAGAGTTCCATTTTGCTTTAGCTATTAATTGTATTGTTTTACTCTGCTGCAGATGACTGCTATTCAACCGTATTATTTGTTGCATCTACTCTTCTTATTTGCATTATGATTAAAGTTCTCAAAAAGCTAAGGCTAATATAATATATTCCTTAACATTTATCAACTTACCAAATGAATTAATTTCCATGAATTTGACTGATTCTTCATATTGCATGTCCTTAAGGTGAGTAAGGTTTATTCATCAGTTTATAATATATTGATTTATGATTATTTTAGTTACCTCCCTAGACCTCCATCAAGTTATACCCATTCAGTACCGGTGCCGTCTGTTTAACTATATTTTGACTACTATTACTTACAGTGTAAAATGAGCCTCCGGCAATTAACTGGTTTCGGACTTTCTCACTTAACCCTTTCTAGTACCACAGTTCCTTCTTAAACGACACGAAATCGTCTAAATATAGCTAAAATTATATTAAAAAGACGTCGCCGGCACAGAAGGTGTTAACAATTATCCTTAAGATCCCCCTTCCATTTGTACACATACATTTGTCGCTATCGCTCGGCAGGAAAATAGCGACACCTAAATGGCACGAAAGGCCTTGATATTGATAGAGAAATGGGACGAAATGTCTTAAAATCGACAAACTAATGGGGCAGACGTCTTAAAATCTCAAAAGTAATGGGGATAAACATGAAGGAGAAAGGGGTGCTGAAAAGGTTACTACCTCCCCCTTAACAGTTCTTAGCTTTTCTTATCAAACGTTTGTCAACATATTCATTTAAGCGTATGAACACCTGCACTATCTGGCGGAGTTCAGGCAATAACAAGTGACATTTCTGCCATTATAAAGGCGGTGTCACACGAGCCCTTCTTCCGGCAATTTCCGATGAGCAAGTTTTTCCTCGTTCTAGGTTGAGGTTCTTTTGCATTTGGGTTGGACACTTGATCGAAGGTAGACTATGTTATATTCTGTTTCTTTTCAGCTGACGGTAAATTGAATCCCTTAGCAGCTGATTTATCAATACGTAATGGAACAATATGAAACCACTATGTCTCTGCATCATATGTAGACCAAGTGTATATAATTAGCACCATACTTCACTACAAAATCTTCAAAGTAACTGAGAAATCTTGATGGGATCTTTGCAATTTACCACCAGTTGAGATGAAACCAAGTATGGGCAGCTGAATTCTAACAACTCTTGTATTTTGAAGGTACCAGACTACAATTGCCCATACAAATTGACGGAAAAATGGCTGGTGTGAAACTGGCTTAGGGTTCTTTCTAAACTGCTTACAATCGTCTAATAGTAGCCAGAATAATATTAAAAAGACATAGCTGGTACAGAAGGGCTTGATATAAGAAGGATAAACATTCTCGGACAACAAAACTATCCTCCTTCGGTACCTTCAATGATAAACTTCGATAGGTTGGATACGTGTGTAAAAATCCCATTCCAAGTTCAGGCTTACTTCCCAACTTCATTCCAATAGCCTTCCCGAAATATGTTTGTTCTTACTAGGCATCCCTTAACACAACACAACACACACACACACACACACACACACACACACACACACACACACACACACACACACACACACACACACACACACACACACACACACACACACACACACACACACACACACACACACACACACACACACACACACACACACACACACACACGCACGCACGCACGCATTATAATTGAAAAGGTTCAGCACTAGTATCTGTGGACATTATTCACATAAATTATAAGATCTGTTCTACCTGGAACAAACTTCGCTCCGAAGTTGTAAATAGTTCTTGAGTAGAGCAGTTCAAGAAGAGAGTAGATAGTATTTTGCACACACTGTAATAAGTGTACTGCTCTAAAAAGTCTCTCTCCTTCCACTTCGAGTTTGTCCTCGGAATGAACGCAAAAGTCTTAGAGATACTAAATATTCGTTGTAATTCCTTGTAACTCTCTCTTTCCCTTTTCTTGCTCCCCGTCTTCCCACTTTGCTAATGGTCTCTCCACAGCAATATTTTACAGTTTTATCAGTGGTCGGCGCCTCTCTTATCTTACCCTGCATATTCATACACTTCCTGGCTCTTTCCCACCGGGTCCGGGTTCTGAAGGGCTCTTATCAAGGTTCTTCCTATCTCCCCTGCTCTTCTATTTTACATTCAAAATGGCTTCCCAATAAAACCTTACTCTCTCATTGCCTACTCGACAATGTTTGGCAATATGCTGGCTTTTTGCTTCCGTCGGGAGAAGACGAGAGGTTTATTACCGCTCATCTTACTCTTTTTGTTGTTGGTAGTGTTGCTTCTGTTGGATTGCATAAACCAAAACAGTTGTCAGAGGGGGAAGAGATAGAAAAGAGAAGGAATTTGAGCGGATAGGCAACTAACAGTAACCGGAGGAGGCCTTCAGTACTCTATAACGCTTGTTCCCTCTATAGCTACTTTATTTATAGCATGCACGTATATTGAACATTTATGTACAAATGTTTAACCCCACTCACTTCATTTCAAGCACCTTGACTTCTCATCTGGAATTGTGATATAATATCCACATACACATTACAATCAAATTGATTTAATGTATGTTGTTAACATATATTGCAAGAGTCTGTACTTCTCATTTCTGTCTACTAACTATATTCTTTTTCATTTCATCTGACGGTAAATTGAATCCCTTAGCAGCTAATGTATCGATACTTAATGGAAAAATATGAAACTACTATGTCTCTGCATCATATTAAGACCAAGTTTTTATAATTAGCACCATATTTCTCTACAAAATCTTCAAAATAACATAGAAATCCTGATGGGAACTTTGCAAGTTACCGTCAGTTGAAATGAAACAGACTATAACATTCTCGCCTAACGAAATCCTATACCGTACCTCCCCCAGTGTTGATCATCTATCACTGTTATAGACCTGGAGTCTGGTTGGTAACGACAGTGTTACCAGAACCTAATATTATGACTACATTACCTCACAGACCTACCGCCAATATTTATGGGGTTAAAGGAGGGGAGTTGTTTGTTTGACATTACGAGGGAGTTGTTATTTCTTAAATTTAGCTTTTGAATTGTCTTGTATTAATTTTCACTTAATGATTTCATAACTTATTATGGTATTAATTTTCAAAGACACTTATTGATTTCATGAGAACTTATTATCCATATTGAAATTACCTTTAATGTATTCATTTATGTCCTTTCTCTCTGTCATATATAAGTATATATATACCGGTATTATATATATATATATATACGGTATAAATGCTATATCATTTGCATATAACATTCAATTGCATATATTTAGCCTCTCAAAGATCGACATTCTTTTCATTATATCACGAACTGGTACATTCTTGGTTGCAGGTTTGGACACATTAACCAACTCGGCTCAGTTTATCTGTTTAAGGGGGGTCACCGGCTTTTTTGTATTTTTCTCTCCTTTTCTCTCTTTCCCTTGCTTGTATCCATTCGGCCCCATTCAGCCAACTGTTTTAATTAAGTAAGGGGAGGCAGACCCTTACACCCCCAATTCAGTCAAAATGTCAATTTTTATTTTCTTCTTCTAAAATGCTTCTTTCAACATAGGAGAATAGCATAGGAGGGCAAAACAAAATATCGCATCCATAAACCCCCCGAACGGGGGTTCAACCACAACCCCCAATCAACAATTTTTGTTTACCTTGGGCCCAATTTTTTTTGTTTTGGTATTGTTTGTCTAAAAGGCTTCTGTAAACAATAGAAACTATGATATGAGGGCATAAACACCCATATGACATCCCTAGTGCCCCCCCCCCCCCGTTCCCCCCGTGGCCCCCAATATCATGGATTTTGTAAAAAAAAGTTGGTATAATGATTTGTAAAGTCAATGCACCAAGATGTTTTACATGAGTATCCCATATAACTTGGTTTTCTCTAACAGCTTAGTAATAGAAAATGTCTCTGGCAGGAGTAACTTAGTTATTTTCCCCAAAATTTTCACTTTCTAGCTATGAATTTAAACGTTTTGCGATTGCCAGAGATCATATATTGACAACTCCAAGTGCAACTACATTTTTATATATTGCTCTGCTTCGCTCCCCTTCTACACACTATATATAGGACTATATAGCAACGGTAATATGATTAGATAATGGCCTTATCTCCCATATTTTCCAAGATTTGAAATTTTTCATGTCGAATTTTGCGCTACCAAATATATATATATATATATATATATATATATATTATATATTTTTTTCAGCACCTTCTATTATTCAATATGGGAAAACTAGATCATATAGTTGTAGGGGATGCTTGTAGGATACGCCAGAAAAAAATTGCGGGAAATTTGAACAATTTTCAATGACTAGTTGATTTTTCATATAGTGCAATGAAATTCTGCGCTCGCACGCGCACGCACGCACATAGAGAGCTGATTTTTTTCAGCGAGTCTTCGTATTTTCATTGATATTAAGATGGTATAATGCCAGAAACAAAATCTCTTATACAGGGTGAATTGGGGGTGTAAGGTTCTGCCGACGTTTATCCCCATCCAGGTGTTAATTTCTTCCTGGCGAGCGATAGCGAGCCAGCATTGTATGGAGAAATCCGGCTTCGCCGGAGAAATTTTTCTTTCGAAAAATTTACAAATTTAGCTTGCTGTCAAAACAAAAATATACATATGCTGGCTCGCTGCTGCTCGCCAAAAAAATATTGACACCTGGTAGGGGGTAAACGTCTTAAAACAGTAGGCTGAATGGGGCCGAATGGATACAAGCCAAAGAGAGAGGGAGAGTAAGAGAAACAAAGTGAGGTGGGCTCCCTTGACAATATGTCCGCAAGTATATAATGACGACATTTTACAACGCGTAATTTTATTAGCGCGTTTCCTTATTCGTAACGAGCATACACACATGGTTACATCTCATCTATTTAGTTTAATGAATGACGATTTCATAAATTGGAGATCTTGATTAAGGAACATTTTGCTACACATGCTTCGTTTATAATCTTAGTATGATAATATGGATTTAATTCTTCTATTAACATACCGTATATTGTAATGACAGTTTCATTGTGCGAGACTATACTTAAATTATATAAAATAATGTTCTTAAATATGCAATGAACAAACAAAAAACAATACGTATTATAAGAGTCTTAAACATTATCTAAAAACATTAGTCTGCATTATCCAAAAACGAATTTGTGTGTGTGACTGTATAAAAGTACATCCTAGCGTGTTTCACATGCTCGCACCCAGTCGAGGGAACGTATACAGACAAGTAACATGCATAACAAAGCCACTCCAATAGCTTCCTCTCTCTCCAACACCCCTTCTCCCCTCCCTTCATAAAATAAGAAAATCGAAAATAGCTACGAAGTGCCGTTGTAGAGGCTTATTCCTCAATACCTACACCTGACTACTGTAATACATAATATATTACAAAAATAATCAAAACACACTCACAAACCGACCGAGATATCTGAACTGTGTGTGTGTGTGTTTTCATGGCAAATGTTTGTATAATGTATGTACACATTCATCATATTATATTTTTAAAACGAGACTTTTTGAATACAGTGCCCTTCCGTAAACCCACTCCATTTACTGTACGCGTATTTGAGCGGGTTAGTACGCGTTTTTTGGAGATAAACTAAAATATATATTATTTTTATGAATAATATATTATGGTAATGACCGCGGATAAAAAATATTGGGGCGTTTGTATTATTCATATTAATGGACCGGATATGATGGTATTATATATTTGTTTTGTTCGGAGGGTAATATTATTTGGTGGTTGGCATATAGAGATAATTGTGATAAAGTGATACTAGTGTTCTCTGTTGATGATAAATACATTCAATGATACAATTATATCTGAACTCTAATAGATACTGTACATTAATACAGAGAAATATAATATACACAGCATAATTATTATACATATACTATATACATATATACTACATAAATATTTTAATAAAGAAAAGAGTAAATGCGTGTATATATATATATATATATATATATATATATATATATATATATATATATATATATATATATATATATATATATATATATATATATATATCTATCTATCTATCTATCTATCTATATACGGTATTATACAGCTAGGGCCAGATTATGAAGTTCGTTTGTGAGGGGCAATACCTTTTTACATCCCATTTCTGATATGATCACTGGCATGTATTTATGGTCAGTAACATTAAAATGCTCGGCAGGTTTACTTACTGTTATCATATTTTGCGACGGCATTTATCACCCGAATAAACAATACAAACCTCTTCATAGGCAGCGCCTGTCAGTATGTCATCATTAGATACACACATATAAACTGAACGTAATCAAACATTTAGTAACTGTTTCCCTCGCATGACTGACAGATCCTGCTCCACCGACTGTCACGTGACTGACTCCAGCGGATCATTATACACCAACATGCAAGTGTGTGTGTGTGTGTGTGTGTGTGTGTGTGTGTGTGTGTGTGTGTGTGTGTGTGTGTGTGTGTAGGGGGGGGGGGGGGAAGTACTAACATGTTTTATTAAAGAACGGGAGTGTAATTGGTTAGGCAAAATTTTGAGGTTGAATAATTGGTAAAACATGCGCATTATTCAGTACCCCATGATGGACATCGTGCTGTGTTGTCTATATGACTGATTCACGAGATCATACTTATACATGAACAGAATAATCTATCTATTGCCAGACGTCATGATCCCCGAAGGGGTGGCGACGAATGAATCGCCCCCATGCACCTCTGTCCCTAGTCAGTCAACGCCTATCCTCCCATCCAACAACGCTTTCTTAACTCCATCCTTCCCCCTCTCTCTCGGTGTACATTTCCCTTTCTGTCCTTCCACTTTACTCTCGTACACTCTCTTAGTCATTCTCTCGCTTTCCTCACATTCCAAATGGCCGAACCATTTCATGGTGTTACTCTTCACACTTTCCAGCACATCTACATCCAAACCATACCACTCTCATACTTCCTCATTCGTCTGTATGTTTCCTCCATGTTACTCAAGTAACTAATATCCACCCCTCTCACTCTTGGTTTTTGTTTCTCCAACAACGTCCATGCTTCACTCTCCTACGTCAATGTTGGGATTACTACACTATCATGCAAGGACTTCTTTACTTCCATGCTGACCATCCCATCTCTTTTTACTGCCTTCAGCATTCCTACAACCCTCTTCCCCTGTTGAAACCTCTCCCGCACCCCTTCCTCCATACTCCCATCTATACTCAACATACTACTCAAATACTTAAATGAGCTGACATTCTCCATAACCTGACCATTCAACCTCACCTCACGCTCTGTAACTGCACCCCTTTCAAAGACCATAACCTTACTTTTACCCGCATTTACCTTCAGATTCCATTTTTCACACAGTTCCAAACATATTTACCAGATCCTGCAACTCCCACTCATCAGATCTCTATTGTCAGCAAATAGCAGTACAGTCAACTTCCACATATTTCCTTCCCTTATCAACGGTACACCAACATCCACTGCTCTTCCTTGTATTTCTTTCATGACTCCATTCATATATATATATATATATATTGAACAACAATGGGGACAGCACACAACCTTTCTTTAACCCAACTTACAAATCAAAGAATTCGCTCTGTTACTTTTCCACACGTACTACTGCATTTGCACCCTCATACATGCTCTTCACCACTTTCAGTAACTTGCCAGCTACTCTGTATATTATCAATACTTTCCACAGAGCTTCTCTATCAACTCTATCGTAGGCCTTCTCCAAGTCTATAAAGGCAGCATACAAGTTTCGTCCCTTCTCCAGATATGTCTCCACAACACATTTCAAGACAACAATTTGGTCTACAGACCCTCTTCCCTTCCTAAACCCGCCTTGCTCCTCACCTACCCATTTCTCCGTTCTCACTCTCAGTCTCTCGATCACTACCCTACTGTACATCTTCCCTACTATGCTGAGCAGACATATCCCCCAGTGATTACCACACACTCCTCTCTCCCCTCTACCCTTATACAGGGGGACTATTATGCCTGTCTTCCAGTCATCAGATGCACTCCCCTTCTCCCATGCTAGTTTACACATTTTCCATACCGATTCAATCACTATCTTACCACCATACCTTAGCATTTCCCCACAAACTCCATCTATTCCTGATGCGTTCCCCATCTTCACTCTTTACAAGGCTTCACACACTTCTGACCTCCTGATCCCCACCTCCTCCTCCACTATTTCTCTTCTTCTCCCTCCCATACCCCATCCAACTGTTGTTCCTGGCGTCTCATTCCTTACGTTCAACAATTCATTGAAGTACTTGCTCCATCTTTCGACTCTCTCTTGCTTCTCGGCTATCACTCGCCCATTCTTATCTTTCACACCCATACTATTTCCCTTGCTACCCTTCCTATCTTTCTTGAAATTTTTCCAGAACAGTTTTTTACACGCCCTCGTTGAAGAATAAGATTATAATATATTTGTCATAAGTTCACAATATTATAGGACTGAACAAATAAATACAAATGTTCTAAGCTCTTTAAGGGGAGGCTGATGGTTAAGGGGAGATGGGAAGTTTTTCTGGTCCCCTTTCTCCCTCGTGTTAAGTCCCAATTGTTTTGAGTTTATAGGACGTTTGGCCCCTTAGTTTGGTGATTTTAACACCATTCGCCCCATTTCGTTGTCAATTTTAAGACCTTTCGTGCCATTTAGGTATCGATTATTTCCTGGCAAGCGAAAGCGAGCCTGAAATGTTATGGGTAACCGGCCGGGACATTTTTCTACCGAAAAATTTACAAATTTATCTTGAAGGGGGGTCTAGGGGGTGTTTTTTTAAGCTTGATGGAGGTGTAGAGAGAAAACTAAGAAATAAAGGAATAAATAAATTAATAGAAAAAAGAAGAAAAAAACAGTCTATCTCCCCTTAACTAGCTGACTTTGGTGAGCTTTGTTCTTCGCCTCCATCGGCCTAAACAGATTTAATACACATGCTTCTATTTGAAATACAACACAACAACTTATATTACATACTTCTACTGCCTGCAACTAATATACAGTACTTTGAAATATATGTGAAATGATTTGAAACAAAATTTTGATTATGTACTTCAGACAGGCATATACTGTAGGCCTATACTGTGTGTGTGTATATATATATATATATATAACATAATGTAGGGTTCGTGTTACTTCCCAGTTCTGTACAATATGTTCGTGCGACCAGCCAGCTGGTCTGTTTTTGATGCTCAATTACCAGATTAGGTTTCATAGTTGTTGTTGTGACTTGGTTGTAGCAGACGAAGGATGAACATTTATGCACATTGTTAATTTCCATCTGCCTATTTGACACAATCATTGATATTGGACAATTACTGAAATATGTTTGAAGCTCAATTAAATTATCCCTGTGAGTGTCCTTCCTTACATTATATACGATCAAAGATATTGACAGAATGATATATATATAAGTAATATTAAATAACAAAATCAATAATATGTATGTATTTACCTGCTATCGTAACCCATACCAAACTGCAGGTGAAATTTTATATTATAGAGTCATACTGAACATTGAATATAATATTTTACATACCATATTATGGTATGATATTATATCATGACATAAACATATACATGTGTTTACCATATTCGTTAGATATATGATTTTGAATCTTTGCGATACATAGTCTGCTGGCATATAATATATAATGTATGATTAAACGTAACTATAGCTCTAGCCTATTCTTTTGCTTTATGAGTTATTCATGTCTCTGCTTGTAGCCCTTATGACTAAATTATCACAATACAAATCACCTATGTACAAAGTAAACGAGTGGGCAGTTGTACACTCGGATGCTAAGGTTTCTAGGTCACCCATAAAAATTCGTGGACTTCACCTATTTGTAATTTTGGAAGTGTATGTCTGGAAACGAATTTATGAATATAATTGTCTATACATCAACTACAAAACTATACATACTATTTATTGAAAAGCAAGTTACATCCAAAAATCCATCCTTATAGTTATAAATGCACAAAGAAAAACAGAAGGGGTCCACAAATTGGTATGTATGAGTGGGCTGGAGACTTTAGCATCCGAGTGTACAGTCGCACTAATAAGTCATGTCACAGCTGTCATTACGTTTGGCTCGCTCTGTGCTGTATTAATGTCTGTCAGATGTTGAATAGGGATGGTAAGTGTAGGAAAAAATGTGTATATTTCACTCGATATGAAGAAATGAAGCTTAGATATTGCTGTTACCAATTATTGATCATAACATACTTGGTGCCTAGACATGACTTATTAGCGTGACTGCACATGCTGAGCCGACAATTACCCGGTCACTGGTAGTATAATATTAAGGGCAGACGGTCGTTTTTCTGGTCCCCTTTCTCCCCTCGTGTTTAGTCCTATTATTATTTTTTAGATTTTTAGACTTTCGGCCTATTTATTTGGCGATTTTAAGACCTTTCGTCTATTTCGTTATACATTTGAAGACCTATCGTGCCATTTAGGTGTCGATTTTTTCCTGGCGAGCGATAGCGAACCTGTAATTGAAAGAGGAACCGGCCTTTGGCCGGGAAATTTTTCTACCGAAAAATGTACACATTTATCTTGAGGCTGGGTCTAGGGGATGTTGTTTTAAGTTTGAGGAATGTCTAGCGAGGAAACTTAAGAATTTATAAATTAATGAATTTATAGTCCAAAAAAGCAGTCAGTGTCCCCTTAATGAAGGATCTGCTAAACCCTTTCAAGATTATGACGCATTTTGAGAGTTTATTTTGGCCATTTTTAGATGACTCTATGCAACTTAGGAAGGCTTTATTGGAATTATAAGTGTAAATAATATCTCTGTAAGTCCCTCTGACTTCCTATATCCTTCCTAATCTGAATAAAATATTCTAATAATAGCCAGAAAACCGAGACTAAATGCATCATTGGATGTTGAAAGGGTTAATGATGTGTGTGTGTGTTTATTTCATTGGATCTGTTACTACTTAGCATAATTAATAATGTAACCCTGTAAATCAAATGTAACTTATAACGAAACCCACTCGCATAGTATGCCTCCATAGAATATTACAAACATTCTTTATGAATTTAATTTTTTCAGTGTGTACTCATATTTTGAACATACGTACTGATCAATCAACAATATAATGGTTGTTAATATAATTCGCATAATATTTGTCATGAGATTATTATAGCAGGCCACTTGTTGTAAACATATATTGCTTTCAATGCGTATATATTCATATTCGCTAGAAATATACAGGAGTGTTATAAAGACTCATTCAAACTCGTACCCGACTACCTCTTTCAATTTTCTAACATGAAGAAAATGTGTTTGGGAAAATTTATTTTTAACTAGAGACCAAGATAATAAATCGTGTTCCCTAGTTGTTGTGGTGTTGTTAAAGGTGGTGGTGATGCGAGTATCGTGAACCACCTTCCCTTATGCTAAGCCCCATTAGGTTTGACATTTTAAGACATTCTACCTATTACTTTGGCGATTTTAAGACCATTGGTGCCGACAAAAGGCAGCAATTAGTCGAACACAGAACCACGTCTCCCCAACCACCAACACACACACACACACACACACACACAATCAAACCAGTGTCAACACAAAGATAGGGAGCTATAGCTCCTTCTACCCCTAGACAGATAGAGTCTTAAAAGAAGTTACAAGGAGGTACTCTAAGATATTTTCTATTTGTTGTGGACTTGAAATGGGGAATGAAGATCCATGAAGTTTTGATAGCGATGCAATATTATATTTTCAATATGTAATTCAGCAAATGGTGTTATTGTTTCCCTATGCTCTCCTTACATCCCTGTTTCTGCTATATAAATATTAATTCATATATATCATTAATGGTATGTAATAAGATATTGGTTATTTATAAGTGTTTACTTCTTTTTCTCTGTATATATTGTCATGTTGACGGTTTGGTTATCTATCTATCTATCTATCTATCTATCTATCTATCTATCTATCTATCTACCGGTATATACTGTATATATTGTGCCTACATTCCTTTCTTTTACACCCCACCGTCACACCTTTTACCAATTCAGTTCACGAGGGACCAACATAAAAATAAAAAGTCCAACTATAAAGACCTGAAAGTCCCAGAAGGCCTCACTCTTCCTTTCAACCCACCCAGTCTACGTCGCTGTCTAGATATTTTTCTCGAGTTTGTTGTGGCGCTTTTGTTATCTCCACAGCAGAGAGAGAGAGAGAGAGAGAGAGAGATTTATACATAGATACACTGGCCGCACAGACCTTACGATCCAAACGAGGTGGTCAGGACTTAATTCTAGTAGAGATGGCATATCCGATAGAAAAGGAAAGCTGAAGGAAAGGATAGAAAAGAAGAAGGATAGAAAAGAGAGAGAGAGGGAGATAGATTGAGTGAGTTGTGGAGGGAGACACAGATGAATGGTATTGATTTTGATATCGGACCTTTGTTATTGATGATCGTTTACGTTTTCCACCTTATACTGCAAAGTTACACACACACACACACACACACACACACACACACACACACACATATCTCGTTAGTCATTTGTCTAAAACAAAATATATAAAATATATACGGTATAAATATAAATATATTTATACAGTTTTTATATATATATATATATATATATATATATATATATATATATATATATATATATATATATATACGGTATATATTGTATAATTATATACAGTATATATATATTTTGTTCTATGTGGATGAGGGAGACAAAAAGCAAAGCTGCCTGTGACGAGTGCCTCCCCCAGGGTTCAAAGAGTGACAGGGGTAAAATCAAACAATGTTCGAGTCAAAATGCCTGAACACACGAGTTTGAAGCAATTTAATTTATAGGATAAGGGAAAGATGAATTCAGGGAGAGAGTTCCAGAGCTCAGCAGTTGAATAGAAGAAAGATTGAAAATATCGTTTCACTCTTGGGTTGGAGAGCTGCACATAGTAGGGGTGGGATTGTATTGCACGACGGGTGCTATGTGCTCTACGTAGAGGAGGTGGTATACACTGAGAGAGCTCTGAGGAACACTGATTATTGTAATAGCGAGAGAGATGCAACTTTGCGGCTGAGAAGCGGTGACTGGACGTGAGTTAATGAGACGAAAGGCTTTCTTTTCTAATTTGTCTAGAAGTGCTGTGCGAGAGGATTCTCTCAACACATGCGAACAATAGGCCTACTCAATACATAGAGGCACTATGCCCCTGTACAGAGCAAGAATCTGCACATGTGTTAAGAACTCTCTTAGGCGGTTGAGCACACCCAACTTCTGGGAATCCGTTACAGCAAGAATGGATATATATATGTCAAATATATCTCACAAATACATATGAGCTACTAAATGTTTATATGTATGATATATTGTAGAGTAAACTTTGACCATTGTTGCATATACTCTAATTAACTTGCATAAATTTCAATATATACAGTATATATAGAGAGAGTGAGCGTGTGTGTGTGTGTGTGTGTGTGTGTGTGTGTGTGTGTGTGTGTGTGTGTGTGTGTGTGTGTGTGTGTGTGTGTGTTGTACTTACTCTAGTTGTATTGCGGGAGTGAGCATGCTCGTTATTTCCCGCCTCCTATATGTGTAGGTGTTATATGTATCGTTGGAATGGCTGTGGATGTGTGTGTAGTCTGTATTTTTAGCCAATTGGCGACATCGGAAACGAAGGCTTAGGGTGGATCTGTATGGTACCATTCTCACTATAGACAGTACCGTCTCGCCCGAAGGCTTAGGTAGCCATCAGCTTAGGTGAACCATATGATACCCATCTCGCCTTGTACCATTTTTGCCAACCCCAGAAGGGACGTCACAACGTCGTCCACTTATTCCAGGTACCTATTTACAGCTAGGTAACCTGAGGCTAACACATGAAAGGAGACCAGCCCAATTTGTCTCCGCCCGGCCGGGGATTGAACCCCCGGCCCCTCGTGTGTGAGACGAGGGCTCTACCACTAGGCTACGGGCTGTGTGTGTGTGTGTGTGTGTGTGTGTGTGTGTGTGTGCTTGAGATACCTCGATTGATATTCCAAATTTGTGTTTTTCTCCATCCCCGCTCCAGAACCTTGTCAGGGCTTCCTTTTCAATATTTTGTTTGCAAGACTCTCAAACGACGAAAAATGGGCGGACTGTGACAAAAACATGAAAAAGCCTCACTCTCCCTTTTAGCCCTTTGTTATCGCTACGTGTGTTTGTTGCTCTTGGGTTTTTTGTTATGCTCATCACCTGTCGGGAAAACAATATTACATGAACGTTTATTTTGAAGTTTAATTATGTGAGCAAGGTCAGTGTGGTAATTATGTTTGGCCGGGGGGAGAGAGAGAGAGAGAGAGAGAGTGAGTGAGTAAGGGTGAGAGCGAGAGAGAGACAGTGAGTGAGTGAGTTTGTGTGTGTGTGAGAGAGATAGAGAGAGAGAGAGTGAGTGAGTTTGTGTGTGTGTATGTGTGTGAGAGAGAATGAGAGTGATAGATTGAGAGTGAGTGAGTGAGTTATGGAGGGAGGCAAAGATGAATGGTATTGGGTTATCTATTGGATTCAGATATTGCTGGTCGTCTACAGCAACCTCCATGTACAGTCGCGCTAATAAGTGACGTCTCGCACCAAGTATGTTTTGATTAATAATTGGTATCAGCAATATCTAAGCTTTATTTATTCATATGGAGTGAAATATACAAACATGTTCCTACACTTACCCACCCAATTCAACATCTGACAGACATTAATACAGCACAGAGCAAGCCAAATGTAATGACAGCTGGAACATGACTTATTAGTGCGACCGTACAGTCGACAAAATTTCCAACTGGCCCAGGGTTTCGTTTTCTTTATGGTATCAAGCTATTTACAAATATATAAGAATGAGAAATGCAAAAGACAGAAATGAGCCAACTATACTCTGTTTCTTTTCATCTGACGGTAAATTACGAAGTTCCCATCTATATTTATCATTTATTAGGATGATTTTGTAGTGAATACAGAACAGAACAGATAACAAGGGGAGGAAAGGAGGAGATGGGAGTTTAACAGACCGTATCTCTCTCTCTCTCTCTCTCTCTCTCACTAGACGGACAGGTCAGAGCCCCTTGATCTCCGGGATAAAGGCCCGTCACCTCAGAATGCCACAATGTTCTTAGTGGTGGGTTTCAAAGGCGTTGCCCTAATGTCATCAAGGAACTCTAGCCTCTTTACTATGGTTCAATTGCAGACTTGTGAGTTTTGTTCTATAAGGAAGTTAGATTTTATATGTCGATATCTATCAGCATTCTGAGCTAAAACATGGTTGTATTGCATATATAAATACATAACATCAAATTCAACATACTTTCCATACATTAGAAATCTACATTATTATTCAATGTTTTTTTATTATTGATATTTACGGATCTAACTTCCTTCTAGGCTGAATCTCGCAAGTGGTCAATTGCCGACTTGCGAGTTTCGTTCTATATGGAAGTTGGAGCTGTAGACAACGATATTTAACAAAATATACTGCTATAATACGGTCGTAGTACATTTCTATATATATATAACCCAATTTAACATACCATTTATCCGTCAGAAACGTACTTTATTATTGCATTTCTGTTTAATATCGATGTTCACGGCTCCAAATTATTTATAGCCTGAAACTCGCAAGTGGTCAAATGACACCCCTAAGGAAATCTGTATGTATGTATGTATGTATATATGTATGTATGTATGTATGTATGTACTCAGGCATATACCACATAGCTGGGAGTGGCCGACTCGAGACAGAGCTCTAAAAAAAAAGTTACAAGTTCCAGTCCGAGACCTCTTTCGCGTTCCCTCGCCCCTTACTCTGTCTCGTCTAGCAGGTGAATTTTACAAGGCGAGAAGGATTCCTAGCCCCCTGCCGCCAGATGAAAACAAGTAGAACAGTAAAAGAGACAGACAGAAACGGCTAAGGTTGGGTAGAGGCTGCCAATCCTCACTCTGGATACATTGGTCAATTTCCATACGCTAATAATACTTACATTATATTCAACAGCAGTCATAGTAAATTATCAATGTTAATCCAATAGATATATTTGCACATTTTTGTTTTAACTTAACAGAAGAAATTACCATGTAATACCATCTCGACTTAGGCATTATTGTCTTTTATCCTATCGACACAATGAGTGGATGTAGAAGAGTAGTAGTGGGTGGTAGCATAAGGTTATCAAAAGTTTACTTTTTTCCCTTAACAGTATCTCTGATACGTTACTTTAAATCATAGCCATCAAAG